>JAQFXZ010001667.1:0-11381 GCA_034694025.1 Ceratophysella scotica | reverse complement strand
ATAGCCTCAAGCTGCTTCTGAATGTCAAATTCCGAACTCTCGTTATCTAAAATGATTGTCAATCAATAGTTACGACATATACTATTAAATAATAGTGCCGGCAGGCTACAACAGCTTGGCTGTATTTTATTTTTGCATAATTTCTTCTATTTATATAAATGCTACTACTCATTCATCCCACTGCATTTGAACAACATTTATAAAAAATAAGGCAGGTCACTCCAAACAAACAGAAGCGTAATACACAATATCAATTCATAATATATACTCAAATATAGAAATATTGTGCAATGTATGCATGCCTTTGAAATGCTTAATTAGCATCGAATCTTTCATTAAATATTGCTTTATAATATGAACACTAGGTTTCTATCCTTACTATGATCGTTATTACAAAAAATTGAAACTAACGATTAATCGGAAATCTTCAAACAATAGCGGGACGTATTTAATACGTTGAATTGATTGAGGTTTGTTTTGAAGGACGGAATTAAATAAAAACTCGGCGCATTCGAACGACTCAATCCAGTTCTATGTAGCTGTATAAAAAGGACAAGAAGGGGCACATGGCACATCATCAAGAGTACGTCAGCATTGCCAACTTGTAAGCCAAACTATCCTCATTCTTCATCTCTATCTCTGTCTCTGTGCACTCGATATTCTCCGAGCACAATAATAAGAATAAAACTTCTGCTTTTGTACCTGGAGCTGGAAGTCCATGGTAAACTTTTTCATTTTCAAGGTTGTCATCATTTTGAAGTCAATTTAAAAGTCAAATCTTTAAGACAGATAACGTTAGGGGTTAGGGTCAAGGGTGAGTCATGGTCCAGGACAACTTCCATCCACTAGCCTGTCCTTACCTGTTCCCAAATAAAGTATCCCTGTAATTTCCTCAATCTTTTTCAAATTATAAAGCTTAGAAAAGTATAGTTTTCATTTGTTTACGGTAACGAATCACTACTTTCTTTAGTTTTTAACGCTATTTAGTACAAATCATAGTTTCTCGTGCAGTAACGTTGTTTCCATCTACTAATCTCTTTAAACACATTAGCAATAACGAATATTAACGTTATTTACATAATGTTGTTGAACGTGTACTACACTAGGAACTCTTTCCGCCAGCTGAATTTAGATATCACATAGGTTTCTAAGTAAAACTTAACATTTGACCATGCGAGAAATTATTTTGTACATTTTTAACTTAATCATATTACCGAATTCCTTAATACCTTTACCATCCATTCCTTCAAATGTCAAATGGGCTCATGTAAATGTTGAGAAGATGGATTTCTCTTTGGAAGTACTTTTTACTTTTACTAATCTAAAACATTTCCTGAACCACTTTTGTGTGAATTTGAGAAATGACAGAAGCAAATGTTTCTCTAGTCAAAACTACAAGGTCAAAGAAAAGTAAGTAAAAAGTACTGAAAAAAACCAGAAATCTTCTCAATAGTTACATAATGCAACTAGTAAGCATTGACAGAATTCTAACTCTCAACGTCAACTTTGACTTTGGAGCTTTTAGGATTTTGTCAAAAGCTATATTAAAGTTAAAGTTGCACTTTCCATTAAACTGTACTAAATTTCGCTTTGGGTTTTGATCATGAGTCATGACTTTCATAAATGTAACGTTAAAATTACTTAAGTACCCATTTATTGCTTAATATATTTTAATTCATTTTAATTTACGAAACTATTTTTAACTTTTATATATTATTAATTGTTTTTACTTATGTTTTTCAGGTTGGATCCTAGTCGTTCGTTGGACATCGCAACCTCAACTCGTCTGAAGATTCCTCTTTAGTTCATTTCTCCTTCTACGTACAATCCACATTGTACAAAATCTTGTCACAAGATGTACCGGTCAGAACATGAACGCCAGTATTACTCCAAAAACATCCCACCTCCGCTACCCCCGCCACCGCATGGGTTTCATGGACACGGACACGGGCACTATCCAAATTCTTCCAACTACCGAGAAGCTGGTCCACCACCCCCACCTCCACCCCAGCCACATGTCTACCATCATCCGCCTCCACAGCAGCAGCCAACCAGCAGTCAATTTCAAAATTCATCCCATCCTCCACCTCCTGCGAAGATCAAGTCAGAGCCGATAGAAGTTGATGAAGCTCTTTTACGAAAGGTCGTGGCTGAAGCCAAAACCAAGGGACTCGTGGACAACTTTCGGCGTGAGATTATGGCGAATTTGGAAGACAGGGTAAGCTCATTCACAATGAAATTAAGTAAAATACTTAGTAAATAAAATAAAGAGACTTTGATGTTCGAATGGTCGATTAGACACTGCATTTGGCATAAACAGTGAAGGGCATTAATCTCTCGATATCCGTGTGCTTTGCAAAATTTGCAGTAAGTGATAGGGGAATATTTGATTAGAGTACCTGATTCAAATTGTATAAAACAGAAGTTGATAATTATAATATCAAAATCAACCCAACTGTGAAATTCAGGGAAATCTTAAAAAGAAGTTGTTCACCGTGATAAGCACTGCAACTTATGTTAGAAACATTCTGTCCTAATGCACAACTGTACAATATTGATGAAGCTTCCATGCCATGCTGTGTGTGCGAGTTTCTGTTTCTAGAATATTCTGCATAACGCTGTTGAGCAGTGACTAGGACACCTTACTTTTTGAATCGCTCAAGGGTGAGTTGTTCATTAAGTCCGGAAGTCAGAAGTTCCTAATGGCTAAGCAAAGACGGAGGAAGTATTCCTCCGTCTTTTCCTCATTTTCTTTCTTTTAGTTCACACAAAAGCCCAGTGGAAAATACAGATAGCTGAAAAATCATATGACATAATTTATTCGTGAGGTCACCCAGTTCTAAAGACAATCATTGAACTTCTAGTTTGTTCTTCAAGTGTATGGTGTATAACCAGGCTAATGTTAGCATTGTTCAATCCGTCTAGATTCTAGCAACTCTACTGGTGCATGGTTTAGTTAGTTACGTCATACGACTCGCAAGGGTTCTGTTGTGTGCCACATATACTACATTATGTATAACTCATAAGCTTAGTGTTAGCTGTTTCGTTGCATCATGCGATTTAGAAGCTCACACATGAGGATGTCAAAAAAGAATACTTAATGACATTTGTATTTTGAGTGGCATGACAAAGGCTCTAGTTTTTTGTATGCATCTAAATAATGCTTGAATTTTTCTACCATTGCCTCACCATCACAAAACTCAGTTTTTAAATAAATGGTAGGCGGCTGCAAGGAACATAATGCAAGTAAATTATTCTGTGGTGATTGGTGATGATGATGAGGTTTCCATACTGCTTACAGGATTTTTGGCCACTTACCTGGAAATCATAATCCTTTAAATTCCTAGGCATTTGAAATTCCTTACTATGTCTGTCACAAATAATAGATCTTTATTTTATTTATGGAAATATAACTACTTACTTAATATTTTGTATGCATTTTAAATTTTAGCCTAGCTACGTGAATGTGACTAATCGGGTTCGGACCACAGTCAAAACGTTCCTGAGCGTGGAACGTTGGTTTCCCGAAATGATAAGACACGCATCCCGGGAACGTTTGAGAGCAACCATTATCGCGTAAGTGGCGCTTCAATTTATATCGCAACCTTTGAGCTGTTTTCTGAAATATAAAATTTTAACTAGCGCTAACCTTTTTTTTCAGGTCATCATACTATAATCCTCTCACCGAGTCATTACTGGATGAAATACTCGAGGCTTCAGCCCCTGCCTACTTCAATCCCACGGTTGAAAGAATAGTGTATGAACACCTGGGTATCCCAGATCCCAACACGCTTCCACCTCCTCCGCCACCCCCGCCCCCGCAGCCCGTCTTGAACACAATGGTGCCGCCGCCAGGTTCTGTTCCTCACCCACGACCACCGGAACTCCCGGAGGAACTTTTTAATCGCTTATTTATGCCGCCTCCTCCACCGCCACCTCTTCCGCCACCCCCGCCACCACCACCACCAGGAGAACCAACCGAACAAGAAGAACGTATGGAGCTGGAAAATGATTATTGTGACATTTCCGACTATGAAGAAGAGGAGGAGGAAGAAGAAGAATCACCTGCATTTGAGAAGTTTGGCGAAACTTCCCCCGTTCGAGTGGACAAAATTATGGACATTGACGAGGATAACTTTGAGCCTCACGTGAAAGGTTATCGGGGAATGGATGAAACCGATACTGACGAGGAAACCGATTCAAAAGTGGAAATTAAAACAGAAATCAAATCAGAACCGACAACCCCGATTGGGAAGAATGAGCCGAGTTCCAACCCAACGACTCCACTTGGCTACAATGAGCGTGTTCCCGTATTTGACACTCCAAAGGTGAAGATTGAACGTGTTTCCAAACCTGGCACTCCAAAGGTGAAGACTGAACCTGTTTCCAAACCTGGCACCCCAAACATCAAGAATGAACCTGGTTCCTCCAAACCTGGCACCCCGAACATCAAGAATGAACCTGTTTCCAAACCTGGCACCCCAAACATCAAGAATGAACCTGGTTCCAAACCTGGTACCCCAAACATCAAGAATGAACCTGGTTCCAAACCTGGTACCCCGAACATCAAGAATGAACCTGGTTCCAAACCTGGCACCCCGAACATCAAGAATGAACCTGGTTCCAAACCTGGTACCCCGAACATCAAGAATGAACCTGGTTCCAAATCTGGTACCCCGAACATCAAGAATGAACCTGGTTCCAAACCTGGTACCCCGAACATCAAGAATGAACCTGGTTCCAAATCTGGTACCCCGAACATCAAGAATGAACCTGGTTCCAAACCTGGCACCCCAAATATTAAAATCGAACCAGCTTCCTTGCCAGGTACCCCTGCTTCGTTCCCAGGATTTCCTTTCCAACCTTGTACTCCAACCAGTGAAACAATTTCCAACCCGACAACTCCTATTAATCAAAAGGAGTTTCCTTCCAAAGTTGTTCCTTCTCATGCGAGTTCCAGTGGACGACATCGGTCGGACAAATCCTCAAGTGATCGGCACCGGCACGGGAAAAGCAGTTCGAGACATCATTCCTCGTCATCCAGTCATAGTCGCCATCACAGTAAAAATCATCACAGTAAAGATATTCAAAGTAAAGATATTCAAAGTAAAGATGTTCAACATAAAGATAATCCAAGTAAGTACCTGATGGAATTCGTAATGATCGTGCTATACAAAATGAGTTTATGAGGGTTGTTTCACTGATTTTGCTAATTCTTTGAATAGCTGTAAAACAGACCGAAATGAACGAATTGGGTTGAAACTTATGCTCACATTTAAAGCAATACCTAAGGTATCTCGCTGCAAAAAATTGGGCAAAAATATCCGTATGAACAATTTTTGTTACAATTTTAGTTGGATTTTTCTTCAGACCAATTTTTTAATTTCTTTAATTATTTGCTCTCGTTTTTCTTTTGCATTTTACAATGCAATAATCGTTGTTGGGCTCTGTCAAGGCAATACAATTCTTTTAGAGTATGCTTTCGTTCATGAGTCATGATCATGAGTGATTGATTAGGGATTAGACTGAGATGAGAGAAAGGATCCAATATGTGCGATATACAAACGTGTGCCTTACTTCGCCAGTCCCCAGTTCCACCAAGGCCAAGGCGAGGCAGAATCCTTTTTTGCTTGGAGAAATCATTACATATGAGGAACTTGGGAGGAGTCTCGTAACTTCGCTTGTCACATTCCATTCATGGACTCATGGGTAGAATCGTGAGATGAGGAATGCGAAGTGAGGAGAGTCGGCCCAAGTTCCTCAAAGGCCGTGGTTTATGCTTGCAAAAAAGGTTTCTACCTCGACTTGGTGGAAGTGGAGCTGACGAGGTCGTGCTTTTTTATTCCTTCCTTCTTTTCTTTCAGTTTTTTCTTTTCTTCATTTGTTTGGCATTCAAGGTAGCGCAAGCGCACTATTGTATCTCGCATCCTTTCTCTGACGGTCTGATGCCCCAAATGCAACACGTAGAAGCGAAAGTCTACCTGCGCACCATTTTCGAATTATTTGTAGGTATTGCTTTAAATTTGGTGAAAGATTCGGTCCATTTCTTTCATTCTATTCTGTTTTGCAGCTTTTCAATAAATTATCAAAATTATTAAAGAAACAATCATATTTTTGACGTTGTCTATGAATTAAATATGAATTACGATTAATTTCTAAAGATCCTCAAGAACCTCCCAAGAGCGGCTATAAAAACGGAGAGAAGCCACATAAGTCCTCTTCGAGCCAGAGCAGCAAGTCCAAGCATGATGGCAGACATTCAAAGTCGTCTTCCTCAAGTCATCGTGATGGTCGAGATTCTATTCCAAGTGAGCCGAAAAACGGAGAAATCCGTCCCACTTCTGCCAAGTCGACGTCCTCCTCCAGTAGTCATCATCGCCACTCACATAGCCATCACCACAAGAGTTCCAGTCGGCATAAGAGCAGTAGTAGCTCCAGTAAACCAGACTCCCATCACCATAGAAAGAGTAGCAGTAGCACAAAGTCCACACATAGCCGGAGCTCGAGTCGACACCGAAGTAAGAGTATCACGACCACATCCCAGGCCCAAATGTCCGAACCCGAAGAAATCGTGAGGTACCTTGAACCTATCCCAGGTTTAGAGAAGAAGCTAGCTTACTACAAGAAGTACATGAATCCGCTCCTGCTGCCTGAGGACGTGTCCATGAGTTCAGCGGACGAGGATGAGGAGATGGTGACTCCTTCAGCTTCAGCCTCAGCTAATCAGAGTGAACCGACTCTCAGTATTCCGGTAGCTAGTGAGATAGTGCCGGAAACTCCCGAAGCAGCTTTCTTTAATTCACCACATATGAATTTTCCCGTTGGCAAATCTTTTGAAATGTATCCGACTGAAACTAGGAAAAGAGGTAAGTCGGCTAAAGACAGCAAACTACCATGCCGTCGGGTCAAGTCTTGGATACCAAAGCGGAAGCACATGGCACTTGAACGAGAAGACAGCAACAGAGCTGTTCTACAGTTGGTAAAACTGTAATTTTACTGCTGGCTTTTTTTGCATTTGATGCTTTTTTTGATTTTTTTTCTCATTTGATGCTATTTTTTGATTTTTTTTTTTGCATTTGTGCGCCTTTTTAATTTTTTCTACTTGAGTGACTTCATGTGTAAAGTGCATTGGGATGTAAGTGGAAGATGAACGAGAATTAATTCCAGTCGAAAACGAGATTAAATAAACCAACGCACAAGTTGGTTATCGTAAAAGCAACCTCGGATGACTGGAACTGGCTCTCGTGTCTCATTCTACCACAGAAATGCACATGCCGTACCAATTTGTTTTGTAGTAGCATGACTCTTCTATTCTAAATAATAAATCGTGTAGGTAAGAACGGAATATTAGAATTAGAGAGAGATGTGGCGTTGAGCGGATATTTCACTCTAGCGTGTCATTACCGAAGAATTAAAATTATATATATATATATACAAACAAAGTTTATTATATATTTAAATGTATATATCTATGTATATACCGAAATAAGCTACTTGTAATATTGTACATTATTTAGTGCATTCATTTGTTTTATATTTTAATCTTGTTCAATGTTTACTTGTTACTCTTTTTTGTGAGTTAGTCGTGTTCAATGTATGTTTGACTTGTTCACTCCACATTTCATCAATTAGCATGAACTAAAAGTATGTATTGAATAAAGAATTTTTTGTTGTTTACTTCTTGGGTGGGACTGAGTGAGAACTACTGTGACTGAAGTGACTAGCATTTGAGTAGAACCTGAGACACGCTAAATTAATGAACACATAATTTGCATAATGTAGGAAAGCAGATTTAGTCCGACTTCAGCCAGATTAGAGAAGCTAGCGCTCCAGGTGTGAGGAGATTAGATATTTAAAATAAAAGAAAGCAGGAATGAAAACAGATGGCAGAGAAAGGAGAAGGGGAGCAGGGAGAAATGATGAGAAGAGAATATGTAGAGGAGAGAATCAGAGAATTAGTAAATCAAGGATCCTAGGAGGAGCGTCCAAGGCATGTATCAAAGTCTTGACCAAAAAGCTAATTTAATTAGATTTAATTAATATTAGGAATTCAGGCAGTATTGATTTTAGTTCATTTCATAATTGGCATTTCGGAGAATCCATTTTTCGTTCCTGGAATATACCATTCGAGTCACATTTCACACTGACCCAAGTGGCCCACGTGTCAAGCATCCAAGCATACCCTCATCTTATGCCGTTTCCACACGCACACGAATTATTTCAAAAACATTAAAGTTTGTGGAATGGGTTAAAAACAGACATTTTAATGACATAATGTTGGTGGAAAAGAGACAAAAAATGAGAAATTTATTTACCCTTCTCACTCAATCGCACTATTCTTTTAATGTTTTAGAAATAAATCAAAATTTTCTCTATTTCGTTATATAAATCTGTTCAAAGCTCATTTTTCATTTTCTCAGCTGAATTTTCTCCTTAGCAGAGCTTGAGCAAAGCTCATAAAACATACAACATGAAACCAGATATTAGTGGGACGACGTACGTGACGGGTTGGAAAAAGAAACAATCGGGGGTTGAGGTTGAATTTGAGCTAGCGTCGCTCAATCAAAGGCTACTTTTATATAGGTATATTTTTTTTACATTGAAAAAGATGAAAGGAGAAAATTCAGCTGAGAAAATGAAAAATGAGCTTTGAACAGATTTATATAACGACATAGAGAAAATTTTGATTTATTTCTAAAACATTAAAAGAATAGTGCGATTGAGTGAGAAGGGTAAATAAATAGTATTGCAGAGACTGTATTGCACATTGGATTTTGGCTTCTGATGAGACATTTAACAAGCTTTTATGAGTAAAACATATTCGAATTTTGTCAATAATGGAGAAAAAACACATTAAGCATGCAAAATAAAGCGAGGCTCTGCCTGCACCCTCCAATCCGAGCCAAGCCAAGAAAATGATATCATTGCCGCAATCGAACAGTATAGTGAAACGCAGTTGCCGATCGTCTGCCGATTCTACCATTTGACCAACTTAAGACCATAAACTATGAAATGAACGGAACAAAATTCAGTATGATCTAGGGGTTCAAATCAATTGAGATCCCAGAAGCCCAAACAACGGTTCAACTCATACGTGTATTCAACTTTCGAAATCTGGCATTCAGAGAACCGGGCAGGAGGTGAGCGTTTTCAAAAAAGACGTTGAAATTGAAACAAGGCATGAATTGCATATGGCAAGACATGTAAGAAGATGACAAAGAACTCCAGCTTCAATATCAAATTCAAAATTCAAAATTATTGACATTTTAATGGATGCTTAGCTTTCAAGTTCAAGGAAATTGAACGAGATTCGAATTCTGGAGTCAATTTATGTAATTTTATCACGCAGAACGTCACCTACAGATTACAGGATATAACATTTTTAGGGCTAATGGCGTATGAATTCGGCACTAGGCTTGTCCAATCCTATCTACGCTACGACACGTATTCCAGCTTAAGCATTACGGAAGGTAGTAGTAAGCTAACAAGAAAACAGCGAAATAGTTGTCAGGGCGGTTTAGATGCAGTGATTATGTAACTGGGCCATTACAAACGAAAATAATAAAATGGAATTAATAAAAAAGACTGAGATCTGAGATCACGTGCATTCATTGTGCAGTATGAAATGAAGTGAACACATATTAGAACCAAGAATAACACAAGAATAAACAAAACTGAAATGAAATGGATAGAAACGAAGATTTTTCTTTTCTATACAAAAGCTCGCGTTCTTGGAAGGTGTTGTCTACTGAGTGTGTTTGGCGAAACTGCCGAACTCAAGTAAAATCTTCGATTCTCTCCAGTTCATTTCAATTTAGTTTAATCTTGTATTAATTTCTTTGTTCCGTCAATCTTCTTGCGCTTCGCGCAAGTGATGACGGAACAAAGAAATTAATACAGATTTTTTTAGGTTGGTGGAAAATCTTCTTTTTGTTCAATAATTTCCTCCGAAGCTAGAAAAATTTCCTCCCGACTTTTTCGAATTTCCTCACTGCCTAATCTTTATCTTTATCCGCCTTAACGCTACTACTAGTGCCATTCCCAAGTTATGTTTACACGTTGTAAACTTGCAAACCCTAGATTTTCCGTGACTTTTAAAATAAGAAATAATTTTGACCTTTCGCCAGGCTTTTCGCGGAATTCAACAAGTTTTGTTTATAAAACGATTAAATCATACCATACGTAAGTCAGCTTGATTTGGATCAACATTAACACTACGGAAGCGTGAAGCGTTATCCGACTTAAGTTTGAAACGATTTTAAGGACTCTTTCTTTGTAATCTCCTTCCTTTCTTGTAATTTTTCCCCATTCCCTCGCACACTCCTCTCGTCTTTTCCATTTTCTCTCCTTCTCTCCTCCTTTTCCTTTCTCCGCTATGGTCCCACTTTTCTTTTCCTTCGTGTCTTTGTCTTTCCTTTACCCTCATTTTCATATTCTATTCTTTTTCTCTTGGTTTCATTCAATTTCCCTCATCTTTCTCTTAGCTGTATCTTCCTACTTTCTCATATTCTCTTTACATTTAATCTACCTCTCCTTTGTCCGCTCGGTTCCTTCTCCTATCCCCTCTTCTTTTCTCTTTTTCCTTACTTTGCTTTTCCTTCTTCTTCCTTCTTTCCCCCCTTCCTTTCTTTTCTCTTTCTTTCCCTTCCTCTCCTTCTCTCTTCTCTCTTCTTTTTTCTTCCTTTCCTTCTCTTTCTTTTTTCCCTTCCTTTCTCTTTTCTCTTTCTTTCCCTTCCTTTTCTTCTCTTCTTTTTCTTTTTTCTTCCTTTCCTTCTCTTTCTTTTTCTTCCTTTCCTTCTCTTTCTTTTTCCCTTCCTTTCTCTTTTCTCTTTCTTTCCCTTCCTTTTCTTCTCTCTTCTTCTTTTTCTTCCTTTCTCTTCCTTCTTTTCCTTCTCTTTCTTTTTTTCTTCCTTTCCTTCTCTTCCTTTTTTTCATTCTCTTTCTTTCTTTCTTTACTCCTTTCTTTCCCTTTTCTTTTCTCCTTTTTCTTCTTTCCTTCTTTTTTTCTTTCTTTCCATCTCTTTCTTTTTCCTTTCCTTTCCCTTTGTTTTTCCTTTCTTTCCTTTCCTTTCCTTTTTTCTTTCTTTCTTTCTCTTCCTTTTTTCTCCTTCCTTTTTTCTTTCTTCCCTTCTTTCCTTTTCTCCTTTTATTCCCCCTTTCTATTTCCCCTTCTCTTGATTGCAAAGTGATATTGTTGTAAGATATGAGTTACACGAAAATCTGATTGAAATTCTCCTCTCTTTTTCCTTCTCTTCTTCCTCCTTTTCCCTTTCCCTTTTCTCTTTTCCTTCTCTTTCCTCTTCTTTTTTTCCTTTCGTAATTTTCGGCGAAAATTTCCTCCGAAGCCCCGCACCCTCGCACAGAAGATTTTCCACCCGTGA
>JAQFXZ010001666.1:0-11384 GCA_034694025.1 Ceratophysella scotica | reverse complement strand
AATAAACCGATTTTGAACTTCAAAATCGATGAAAAAATCTAGTTTTTCTGAAATACTTTCTCCTAATTCGGCCATTGGTCATGTGTTGAAGATTCCAGCTGAACTAATTCCTTTACTATTCGTATGATAAACATTTTAAGGTTCAGAACATTTGAGATGACCCTCGTGCGTTAATCTCGAGCATCTTGTCGTACTTTGAGGACATTGCACGGACACCCTATGCGTTCTCAGGTCGAATTAAGCAAAATATTGTCATGGATGCTCAAAAAGGCATTCGAACTGTTTAATTACTTGATTACGACTAAATTTGACCAATTATGCTTGGGGTCGTCGATTCATAAGTTCATATAAGCTGTTCACGAGGTGCTTAACAATTCCCTCAAACTCGACTCGGACAATTAAATTCAATATGCAATGCTACTGTCGGCAGCATAAAAGCCCAAGTACAACAACATTAGTTATGGATTTAACGAGATTATCTGTGACTGAAATCATGTGGAATAAAATGTGAACTTATAGGCTGAGTACAGGTCCAACTACCTGTCGTCACATTTATCCGTCTGAGCCCAAGCTCATTATTTGTCAATTGTCAACTTGAATCCAGCTTTCCTTGACTCAAAATCCACCGAGGAGGACATGACAATTAGCAAGCCAGTTTCCAAGCATCGTTAGGTGGCGGAGAATTGGGACTAACTTACGAGCATCTACCAGCCTCCTCCGTTATCGCTCCCAACCGGATTAATAGGAAAACCTGTGGCTTCACACGTATCTGCATCTACTCGGACTCGGACGAACATAACCAAGCTAAGCCAGGTCTCGTGGAGCTTCATTTCCTGTCATCCACGTCATTATGAGTTGTGTCACCTAATTACAGTTTGCGGTTCACTCCTGGTTGCTCCATCTCATTCTACCTCCGAAACGTTGCTGCTGCCTGCACGCTATGGTTAAACCAGGCGTCGTTCCCTCATCAACTCAATTCAACGTGAAAGGTCAACAAACAGATTGTAAATTGTGAGATTGAGTATGTAAGGCTAATAATTAGTTTACATGGAATCCAATCTTCTTATCACCTTGTTAATTACAGCAGTTCTTCTCATGTCGTAGCCATACTTAAACACTGGGAACATGAAACATGAAACGGTGGCCCTCCCAACAATCATGCTATGAAACAAAATGAGCTCAAACAACGGGTTAAAGAGTTGTAGCTAATAAAACAAAGTAACATGTCTTATTCTACAAAAAATGCCCGCAGGCAATTTGGATGAAGGTTTTTGGAAACGGTCAATTCTGAAGAAAAAATTGGAAGAATTCTTCCATGGACTTTTTAATTTTTTAAAAACGCTGACGTAATCCAGTGTTTTCACAATTTTTGGAAACTTGACTTTGAATTTTGTGTGGCTTTCGCTAGCCTAACTTTGAATTTTGTATGGATTTTGGTATTTGTTAACCTAACCGTGGAGTTTGTTTGATTTTCGCTAACCCAACCTTTCATTCTGTGTTCTGTGCGATTTTCAAAAATCATGCCTAACCGAATATTTTATCAATTAGCCAAAACGTTGCCGACGATCTTCGTGAAATCCTCTAAAAAAATCGTACTTTTTGGAATATGTCGCAAAATTGTATCTCAAATTGCCCAATCGGCATTCGGCATAGGACGTACTGACTTTTCAGTTGTCACTAATTGAAATAAGGTTCAACATGAGTCATGTTCCTGAGTCATCATGGAAAGTAGTACAAAGCCAACAATCGATGAATATTGATTTACGAAAGCTGTCCAGTAAACAATGAAACTGAAGCCGAGTTTCTCTATTGTATCCTGTACGATATTACTCAAAGCAATTAACTAGCTGAATTAACCACAACAAGTACAGCGTTGTTGCGTCAGAGCAATTCAGAGTCATCAGATGACCTAATTGAAGTTCGCACCAAGGAAACAAGAGTCCAGTGTCTTATCTCTCCATTGTACTGTACTTGAATTTTAGAGAATCCATGTACTTGTGCGTTTAGCTCAACACCTAATTCAACCAATTTCCAAATCATTTTAGGACGAAACTTGAAACCTAATTAGGCCAAGCCTCAAACCAAATAGAATGTTTTGCCTAGTGCTAGCCTTAATGCATTTTGGATGGGCAGTGCAGAAGCTCAGAATCGAACTTAATTATGAAATTCCAAATTACGCTTGATTAACGTAACCTCAGGTCATTCTAGTTAGGCACTACGGTAAATTGCATTTGAAATTTGCCCCTAAGCTTCATGCCTGTATAAATCCGGATTGAAAATTGAATTATTCTGAAATGTGCATGTAAAAACAGAAATACAGCATAATTTCAGAAAACTTAACTATGAGCCAAATATGACTTTTAAAAATCTGCAGCTGCAGATCTTATTAAATCCCTTGCGGCCAACGTGATTACGGAATATCTTCAGGAATTCCGCAGGATCTAGTCACTCCTGCCTGCATTCATTCAACGTACTTACATACAGAGACGAACTCTTTCATGCACGATTAATTAATACTCCCCGCAGTCCGAGCTACAACGGACTTGGAACAATAAGGAAAGCTCTTTCAAATTTAATGAAAACCTGATACTCTCTGAGCTCAGCTGTGATTCTCAAAGGCCATGGTTGAAGTTTAATACAGTAAGAAAATAATGAAATGACAGTAGTGTAACAGCAAGATGCCTGTTTCAGCTTCCTCAACAATTAACTGTTTTTCTCTTCAAATTCTATTCAACATCTTCTGTTATTTCTCCGCTTTTCCCTTTTTTTTTGACAATAACTTGGTTATACTAGAGTAGTACATATAATGGTAACCAAGGAACATCACGAAATTGAATTACTGAACTAGTTTCTATGCACTTTCTTGATTTGAGGAAAATTGGGAAATGCATGCAAAAATCACGTAGCAGGCCAACTACGTACTTCCCCACAAATTACCAATACTTCCATATGTAATTATCGATACTAAATAATGACGTTGAGTCCTGACATTTGTATTTAGTGTTCAATTATTGAGGTTTAGTAATGACCGATATTTCTTTTGAAAAGAAAATCAAAGCCTTTTTTTGCAGAACCTTGCAATGGAACTTCGAGTCTGAATGCAATATGATTTGGGATCAATTAAATATTGGGTTTGAGGCCGTGAATACAGGGTTGAAAAAATCGACTTTTTGTTTAAAAATCAAGAAAACCTGAATAAATCAGATTTTCTTGAGTTTATTGGTGGAATTCTTACTTTGTTTGAGGATTTTCCAAATTTTGAATTTATTCACTTTGATCTTCGAAATTGTTTGATTTTTATATCCGAATCTTTCGATATTTGTAACAACATTGTTCATTTTTTTCTTTTTTTTCCTTAATATTTTTCAGAATTAATCAATCGTTCGTAAGTCACATCCCTTTTTTCAATTGCATGCGATCAATTCCGCCGACAAATTTTCTGATTAAGAACTCTGTGCCTAGAATTTTGTGCTCAAAATTTTTGCACCACGAATTCTGTGTCAAAAATTTTTATTCCCAAAAATTCTTTTACAACGCATTTCGTTCATAAGAATTTTATGCCTTAAAATTCTGTATCAAGAATTCCATCCATAAAAATTTTGTACCTCAAAATTCTGTACCTCAAAATTTTGTACCAAGAATACTGTCCTTGAAAAAAATTGTTCCCTGATATTTTGTACATACTTATAATTCTGCCCCCGAATATTTTGTGTCTAAAAATTTTGCATCAAAAATCCACGCCTAAGATGTTGTGTCAAGTATATGCGTAAAAGTTTTGTGCTTAAAAATTCGGTGCCCAAGAACTCTGTGTTTGACGAATTTCCACATAAATGTCCTTACCTAAGCAAAACGAATATCTTTGAATTCACACTGCAATTTTTGGTAAAGTAATTGAAATTGGCCAAACTGTCGCAAAACAATGAAAACCTGAAAAGTCCAGTTCGAAATCTGATGGAATTGATTGGTCAGTGAACTGAGCTCACCTCATTGTTACCCAATGCATTCAACAAGTTAATATAATGATAATGAGTGTAGAAGAGAATGAACTACGAAAATGGTAAATAATGCAAAGTCACAACAAAGAAGTCCTGCTAGACACGCTGGCTCCCGTAATAGAACCATTCATTCCTGTACAAGGTACTTTTCATCTGCATCCACTACATGCAGCAAAAACAACCGGTGTTTCACCCTTACACTAAATGCTAGTTTGCATGAGTCACGAAGCCGGCTAAATACAACTAAAATCGTATGACAAAAATAATTCCAAAATTCGTTACTAACCTTCGTTTCCCACAACCAACGTTGTCAATCTCAATATGACGGTAAGAAGCGTAGGCAGCCATGATTTTACGGATTCAACTCGAAAATGACACTCGAAAGTAACTAGTGCTTTGGGGTGACTTGTTCCTCGTCAGAAGTCTCTGGCTGGAGTGAAGCAGTGATTGTTTTTTTTTTCTGGACTCGTCCTTCTCAGCTCTTGGAAAGAGAAACTTCGGATTTATTGAGATACCCGGAGAGGATTCCCGAAATAGAGTGACTCTCTGCCTATTTTGTCTATTTTAAGTAGGATGTTGGTCTGAAGGGGGGTTTTGGGCTTTGTGGGTTCTCTAATGTACTGACTTTTCCTGTGTCTGGGCCAGAACTGAGACTCGGCTACAGCTCGTGCTTGCAGGTAGATGTGAGAAATAATTAGAATATTGGAATGTTGGTTTGGTAGGATGATGGTATGTGGAGCTCGGTTCCAGGCCGCACACTGATACCAAACAATTTCCTTCAGTCTCAACTTAAAGAGGACAAATTCAATGTTTCAACAATGTTCTTTTAAAATGACGTTCATTTCGGAAAATCCCTAAAAACCCCCACCCCTTTTCAAACGTTGTTCAAGGCGGAGGAGACCTGGCAAAAATATTCGTCTTCCTGCCTTGGCGTTGGCATCTTGGGCTGCCTGGCTTTGGCCTTTCAACACTTTCCTATCTATTTTCCCCCATCTCTTGCCCTGCTTCACATCCCAGCCTAATGCCTAAATATGAGTCTGCATTTCCCTCAACAATCAAATCCTAGCCTCCCCGTGGAACAAGACCATTGTTACAGTAGTCGAGAGATCTTGCATCTTCGTTCCTCTACGTACATCATGCAATGCAGCCGAGTTTGGAGCGGAGAGTTGCCGGCTGTATTAATTGTATACGTGCCATGAGAACAAGTCATAACTATCCTTTCTCATTAGGAACCTCTCTTCCTTCCTATACTGATTGATCACCCGGCAATTAAAATTAATTTACGTTAATTAGCCTTTCTGACCTTACTAACCAATTCTTAACTGGTTAGGGATTGGGTCTGGAATAGGTGATAAATTTCCTTCAAATAAGGTTCATTATACGAGTACTATGGGCACACGAGGCGTAGAATAAGAATGTGCCTAGCGTTTACCGCAGGCATACCAAGCCACATGGTTTAAAGTTTAAATTCTGAGTATATTAAATGGAATCAAGGAGACGATTGAATTAAATATAGAGTGCAGGAACTGGGGAATTTGCACGGGTTAGTTGGCAATACAGATCTGTACAGCTCAGAATCTGCGATATCAAACATTAAACACGCAATGCCGTTCTGGTATCAAAGCTTCACCGGAAGTATGAATGGATCAAGCAATTGCATGCACCTCTGATCGAAAATTATATTAAAATTCAGTGGCTCCACTAAATCAAACAAATTATTTATGACTACGAGTGTATACTGCAATCAAGACCGGGTAAACTCACGGGTCGCAACTCGCAACTCAAAATTTGTGAATTTCGTGGGTGACAATTGATTTTTTATGGGTTTTGGGTCGCAGGGATCAGTGGGTAACGAAGCAAAACAAGTTGCTTCCTTAGAACAGAGGTGGTAGCACAAAGCTAGACAAATAAAGCGGTGCGACCCAATGCGACCCAATAATCCATGAAAATCCACTGCGATCCACAGAAACCAAAAATTCACAGTCTTGATTGCTGTATTTGGGATATAAAAATTGAATCTTCATCGAAATTCGGAATAACTCAAGTTCATAAATTATGACCGCAACTATACCGACGATACAATGTTTTTCTTTTTAAATGGCCCCAAAAAGCATTTTTATTTGTTTGAAATTTTAAACGCCATCAGTAAATAGGTAAAAAATATGGACTGAATGATGCACATCAAGATTTCCGATTAATAACTGAGCACAAAATTAAAAAAAAATTAAATTGAACTTTTTTGAGATTTTCTTATCTGAAAAGAACTTTTTTTTAGATATGTTCGAGAGCTTAGCTAAATGCTAAATCCAATCATTGCAATACAGACAGATATGAAATACCAAAACTTAAACACGACGCAAAACAATTGAAATATTAGAATGCTATTAACAGGGGCAAATACGAGAAAATATAAACGGTATTTAATTTGCATTTGAATCCGAGACAAATAAAATCTGGACTGACTCGACGTTGACTTGTTTGTGAAGAACAGCTAAGAATGTGCAGACAGAATGAAGAATGTGTAGTAATTACACGATACGAAACACAAGTTGATGATATCAATTTTAAACCGGGTCAAAATCGTGGCTCATCAGAGAAGTCGTGTTTGACGGAGAACCCGGAAACAATGCACTCAAATTATGAGCATTGCATTCAGCTTCTGGGAAAATTTTTAATTAATGAAAGGCGGTTCATCTCGTACGTTCCTCTCTGCTACGAAATTAGACGTCTCTATTAAGAATTTAGAAAATTCAGAGAGATTGCAACCTTCTGATAAAAAAGGCATGTATAGTTAATCAAACCAAAGTGCAACTATTTTCTGACAGGCGAAACCCAGAAGCCATGTCCGTCGTGATACGCGTATTCCCTTAAACCGTATAACATTTTCCAAGCAGGAAAGCCATACAAACTAAATCTGAGGTACAGGTGAAACCAGTGCATTTAGTTCATTTGATTCGGGAGTATCAAATTCCAATCCAATCTGATACACTAAAACTGAATGTATTACATACAACAAATGCATCCTGTCTGTCCTCGATGTATCCCCTGTCGCTGTATACTTAATGCATAATGCATGCACTTGCTTCGCTTAGAATCATCATTGCACGGAAAGGGTTCGAAGTTAGTGTTGGTAGAGAAGCCATGCTCGGAAACAGGATCTGGAATGTCACACAGGGACAGGACAGAGAACCGAACTAACGTCTGACATCACGGAACACTGACGAATGCTTTAATTCTATTTCATTTCTAGTACAACATAAATTGCAAAGATTCAATCCAATTTTCTGAACAGGACAGAATAATCGCTCGAAAGGGTAAAAACTGATGACCCTTTAATAAACATATGCTAATGCATTTCTAACCTATTACTGTATGCCTCAAACATTCGTTGATTCTCATTGAACCAATGGTACGTATAATTCATTAATAGAATATTAAATAGGAAATTTTTGTACAGAATCATTTAATTGCTTACGTTGGAGAAATTTTAATATTTGCAATAGTCGTGCGCTAATTGCTCTCAGCGTGCTCTCCGCACACGTCGAGCATATTGCGCATGCGCAATGTTCTGGTTGTTCATTTTGAAATCGTACATGAAAATTAGCT
The DNA here is from genome assembly GCA_034694025.1 of Ceratophysella scotica. Lineage (NCBI taxonomy): Eukaryota > Metazoa > Arthropoda > Collembola > Poduromorpha > Hypogastruridae > Ceratophysella > Ceratophysella scotica. Next base: position 3,783 of record JAQFXZ010001666.1, on the reverse strand, counting down.
TTGTGAAAGGCTTTTCTTATTAGAGACATCTTGTCGTATTTTTACTTAGGTTAGATTGTGCCAAAACTTACCATATAATGTGACAAGTGTTCAGCCATAAGAAAGCGCTACACTGTAGAGATTCCCATGTACGATTTCAAACTAAGCATTCGGGTTTAAGCAGTGCAATTCACACTATTTGATTATGGACATAAAGCGGCGTTAAAATGACAAAATTGAACAAGATTTTAAAAAGCTTGTGTTTTAAAAATGTTTGTAGAAATTGAAAATGAAGATTTTTACTGGCGTTTATTTAAAAATTTTAATTATTAAAAAAAAATCATGTACATATGATTTTCATACTCGTGTAGCATTAAATTGTAACCGTTGATGTTGAATTGAAGCTTTATAATTTGATGCCGAAATTTTATAATCGAAAGAATTTCGATTCCAAAGACAGCTTCCAAATTTTATGAATTCTGGAAACTGATTTGAAAAATCATTTTCTTCCTGGCCCACGCCTCCTAGTATAATTACTGACACCCTAACGGGAACGGGTATATGCCTCCTCTGCTTGTAGCAACTGCTGAACTACAGTTAGAATAACCCAAACTATTTATTTTAAATTAATGTGTTTTTGAACCCTTCATTAATTACCCTCGCCTGGCTTAGTACTAAGAATAATTAACAGGAAAATGGAAAATGTAAACAGGAAAAACCCAGCCCATAACTCTTGACTGACTTTGTAGCTATTAGTTCATGAGGCTTTCATCCGTTTCCTCTTCCACCGTAAATAATGTGGAAAAAAGTTCATAGCATCATTTCTGATTTTTGACAGACAACACCTTGTGTGAATACTGGACTGGACAGTTGGAAAATGAATCAAAACTCGTATTAGTCGAATGTAGCTGAGGAAATGCTGACTGATTTCATTAGATTTGCCGTGTCCGTGTAGTAGGATCCAGTCCAGGTTCGAGGTTGGAGATGTGACTTGTTTCTGACCTGGTGAACCCCATTTAAAATGAAATATAACGTGATTGTTACCTAATTTGTATCCCTATTGTTCCTTTTGGTGTGACCATCACCCACCCTTCTCGCCCGTCAACCTGTCTCCCAGGCCTACACCTTGGGCAGCCGGAGCGGACAGGCAACTCCAATGGAATGTCAGCCAACAAACGCATCACCGACACTTATATTAGTTTCCTCTCGTAAGGCCCTTCCTCTCCTCACGTTTACGGAAATGAAATAAAAAAAAATATCCACGTGTGCTCGTTTGCTCCGTGTTCTTTCCAGGTTTCGTAAACATTGACATACATTAACATATTTTGATGGGAGTTTGTTCCTAGTGAAAGATAACTATCACTGCTCATCGAGTCTGTCAGTGACGGATTGGATTTGGCTTCAGATTGGCTACATTGTTTTATCGACCACTATTCCAAGGAACTTTTAACTACGCCAATTTGAAATGCGCCAAAATTTGAAATAATAGGTCGATTTTTACTCAAAATTGAATTGGTCAATATGGTCGGGTAAAAAAATAATGCAAATATGCAAGATCGTACGAACCTGAGAGGCTCACCTTGTAACGATATTTCGAGATGCCAAATTTTCTTTATATCGTTGTTTTGCTAAATAAAAATATCAAGGTCTGGCAATAATATTATGAAACCTGAAAAACAACGTCATCCAAGATTGTCGAACCTTTTCAGAACCTGGAGCATGTAAAACCTGGACAGATTTCAAATCAAACTTCTAAAATATTGCATTTTGTAAAATGTGACGTATGTTAAAATGCTTAATCTTAGTCAGTTTTAGGATTAAAAGTAAGCTTATTTTCATAGGCTTTACTTCAGGCTGTAACCAACAAATTGCAACCATCCAATTGTAACCAACAAACATTTTGACAAACCTAACCTAACCAGAATTTGTCAAAAAATCCGTTGAGCATTTCCTGCAACCTAATATACCTAACCTAACCTAACCTAACCATTGAAAATTATAAATTATACGCGAATCCAAAAAACGCTCCCAAATGTGCACTTTATAGTGGGTGAACCCCATAATTCTGGTTAGGTTAGGTTTGTGTTTGTCAAGATGTTGGATGTATACAATAGGTGGTTACAGCCTTTCCCATCATCTTTGCTTCAAACGAATTACGAGATATCTCATATTTGAATCTCAACAGCGTCTTAATACATGTGAACAATGAAACACTCTCAACACTTCTCAATAGAAGATTTTCTTCTTGCATAAAGATAACTTAAAAATTCGAGATCTCTAAGCTATTTACATTTCATTCCCGCAACGCATGTGAATCCTTTTCAGCGCCCATCTCCAAGACATTGCTTTAAAATCCTTCAAAACGAGTACGTATGCCACACAACAGGGCACTTGCTGGTGTGGTTGGACGACCAAGTGGTTTTGAATTTGGAAGTTATATTTTTTATTGTACAAAGGCCGTGTGAAATGAATGTGTATTCATAAAACTATGTGGACAACAATGCCATAATTCTACTCTCCCAAAAAGTTCGGTACTCGAGCCTTATACTCATTTCCCGCACAGTGGGACAACATACTTGTATTCTCAATTCAATCAAAATGCCCGACTTCTTTCTCAAAAACCTCTGTGAAAACCTATTACGTCTTCTACTCGAAAATGAGATTTAATACAAAACACAAGTACAGATATGGTGCCCACCACGGACCAAACCGCATTCATCTGACATGACATATTACCTATTACATAAAGATTCGAATTTAAATAATTCCCATGTGGGCAGAGATCTACTCAAAAAAGTGAATTGGGATAAAACGCAAGAGATTCAAGGGCAGGACGCAGTAATTCCTCCGATCTGATATATTTACCAATAGAAGCGCAACAAGCATCACGTGGACAGTTTCTCAGGCTGGTAATTCTTCCAATTACAATTCAATAAACAAATTAGGGCTTTATGTATTGCGTAAAAAGTTAAAATCTAAGTACTAAGTACATACATCAAAATTCAAACCATTAAACGATCTATACAAACAAATAATGACAACGAATTGGGAGTGATTACGCTTCTGAGCATACAAAAGTGCTCACCACAATCATTACCATTATTCCAACACTCTTTGATTGGTTTTGGGTTTTGGGCAATTTCGGATATAGACAGAGGCTATTAGCTATTATGCCACCAAAGGTGTATTGGTTTCGTATTCGCAGACACACCACAACAAGAATTAATTTCTATGTTGGTAAAACCCACAGCAAAATCGCCCGGAGCTAGCATGTTAAAAAACCGTATATCATTATTCCCTTAACTTCGTAATCACTACCTAAATTTTAAATGCCTGTGTACAGCTACTATGTTACACATGCCGAATATTAAATCTTAATCCTCAAAGAAATCCCTATATATGTCACGCATGGTCATGAAAAAAATTATGAAACCTCTAGTTTGTCTAGTTTGTCATTTTCATGACCAAAATACATGCTTGGACACCAACACAATCGCACTTGCAGCTTGCAGCACAGAAAACAGAAAACGTATAAAGTTTAGAACGTTTGGCCATGCTACCTTCTTCCTATGCGTATTAATTTCTCTATTGTTTCGATTTTTGATAAACTCCAGAGACCCTATCTCCTAATGTCTAAATTCGAAAGATTCGTTGCTTTCCGAACTTGAAATAGGCTGAAAGTTCACTTCCGGTCCTGTTAACACATCATTTTCAAATTTCAAAGTTTATCTGCTACCACCTTTAACCATCTTCTAAAAATTCTTGACAATTGGCAGAACTATTGAAGCTTTCAATGTTCTCATT
>JAQFXZ010001665.1:0-11387 GCA_034694025.1 Ceratophysella scotica | reverse complement strand
CCATCTATGGATAGGAGATGCACGAATATATCGTTTACACTACATATATCAGTATATATATATATGCATTAGTGAACGTACTTAATTCACTAATGTGCTTGAGATATGTAGAAAGGAACTAATGCTTGACTGACATGAAATAGAAGTTCATTACGACTTACAACTGCAACAATAGAACTTCAGAGGTTTTGGGTAGGACAGGGACAATGCCGCTATGCCGCATTCTTGGAAGTGATTGAGTTTTGAGTTTCTCTGCCAGTGCATCGACTGCAATTCGCAATCCAGTTTTTTGGCTATATGTATGATGTATCACTGATGAAGCAATTAAGACAAATTGTCAATTCATTACCACATTAATTACTTGAAATCAAAACATCTTTTACGTGATAAATGGTATCAGTGTTTATTTTATTCTTTCATTTCCTGGTACGTGTGCAAATATCCTTTGTATTTAGCCATTGCTCTAACATCTGACCCTATTGTCCGCTTGAAGTGCAGCCTACTACCGCTTTTATTACAAATTACAATATCCTTTTCGTTTAAGGATGCAAACAGGAGAGGAGCCGTTTCCGTCAATCGACACCGGTGTTTGTGATGAGTTTGGTTATTCAGTGAATTATATTGACGAGGGTTTGAAAGCTCATTGAAAGCGCTGGGCAGCATCATTTGGTTTTTTTGAAAATCAATGATTTTAAAATCATGAGTTTGGTCATCTAAAGAACTTTAATTTTGAAGAAATTATCTATTTTGTATTTTGATTTTTAAGGTATATGATTTTGACCTGAAAAATCACAATTTTCAGCTGAATTGGCTATTTTAAATCACGATTTGATTTTAAAATCACGAATGTAAAAAAATAAATATCGTTAATTTTGATTTGATGATTTGATTTTGATTGCTAAAAGTGACGATTTTGATTTTGGGATTTTGAAGGGGAAATTTTTTAGGTGATTTTGGTCAATGATTTTGTAAATCATTTTCTAATAATTTTGCCCAGCCCTTCTCATGGATCAGCACTCCAAACGGCCATTTTGCGGAAGCGAAGAAATACCACATCTTAAAAAAATTTACAAAGTTTGGTTAAGGTAACTTTGACGGGTTTTTTCCTTTATTTGTCGTATGTCGCCTCCGACGCCTCTCAACATTGGTGTGCTCGTTGTGATCTGCACGGCCTTGGTCGCCCTCAATTACCGTTGTCATTGCTTCCTCGCATGAATTTGATTCAAGTTATGGTAGTTTATACTAGGTTAAGTTTTAGGCTTATTTTAAGCCTAAAATATATCGAAGCAATAAAAATCTGCGGCACTAAAAATCCTAATCTAGCAACTGGAAAATTAAAGAACAACGCTGGAGGAGATGGATATGACATGGTTGGCGTGGCCTGGGTGAGGATTGTCTACTTAAAAATAGGTTGGATAGGTTTAATTTCAAAGCTAGCAGGAAGCTCATAGCCACTGTCAAGCTAAAGCTTAACTATGCGAAAAGATGAATGTTGTGATCTTTGATTGTGTTTCTGTGTAGGTCCGCTTTCGTTGAAATATACCTTTCAATATTTTTTACGATTTCTGGAACTTTTTGAACTCCAATCCTAACACACACACAGTCGAAACGAAGTCGATGCATGCCACAAATGGCTTCTTAATACTTCACGTTTCAGCTGCTTACCATATGTGTTGTAGGCGAGTTTCGTATAAACCTAAACCTAAGTAGAAAACTGGATTAACGAGGTAGCTTTCCGGATCAAATTACGATTGGAAGATCCAATGAACATCGCGCTCTTGGCGTCATTTACATCCAATAAGCCTGCATATTTTTGCTATGCATATACGAAATATCGTATGAACACAATGGAATCTTTTTGAAAGACATACTAAAGTTTTGCTTTTTTGAGTTGGAACAAAAAATAGTTAATTATCTGTTGAGTGTTGAGTATTCAAAATATCAAAAAGAATTGGAAGCCCAATGGAAACCGGGTTATCGCGAGCATGACAAAATCTCTCGAGCTATAATCGAAGCAATAACTTAGGATATTCTGCTGGAATTCAAAACCAATCGTTAATGGTTTGCATTTGACAATTGCCGATGTACGGATATAGATGTGCTTTAGCAGTACATAATATTCTAGTATTGTGTGGTGCATCGTATCGTCCAGGCTAATAAGACCTGGGTTTCCACTGAGAGATTTGCCAAAATCTCGAATGTTGAAACTAGAGAGACGTTAAAAACCTTGATTTTGATTTTGATTTTGTTTCCATTGCACCAATTGCAAATTCCTAGCCTGGCTTTAAATACGGATCTACAGAATTCGCACTTCACTGAACGTCTCTGGATGCTCAGCTCATGGCATTCCCAAAGCATCAATAGTGGATTGAATTGGATGTCGATGTCAACAAGTGTGATAAAGTAGGAATGAAGGATTTAGTAGTCTGTTGTCACCAAGTGTGGACTGGATTTGCCACTTCAACTTCAACCTACAAAAGTTGTCAATCAATCATCACAGACCAAATAATTCCATGGCTTAACATAATTTTATCATCCGCCAAACATTTGCACGAACAAAGTAAAGTTGGAGGTTGGGTCGACTACGACTTTACTTCTACATGCTTTACTTGAAAATAGAAACAACATCCCACTTTGATAACTCACATTCACATTCCATATTTAATGCTTTTGGAGTCTGGCAGATAAAACGACCAGTGTCCATGTCCACGCCCAGATTTGCTGTGTCTGCTTGTTTCAATGCATACGTAACAGACGTTGCAGTTTTTGGATCGGATTAGGGTCCAAGTATATGGGACAAATTGTTGCAGCAGGGGTTGCATACTTGGAAATTAGATCATCACAAGTGGATTTGATATTTATTTGTTTTTTATTAAGTACGGTACAAGTACAAACTATATTTAATATGATTTCTTTCACCGTTTTAATCAGCATCAATACCGTTAAGTGAAAACATGACATTCGTTGAATTTCTGCCATTGGCCTCCACACGAATCAGTCAATCAATTGAGCGATCTCTCCTCTTAACAAAAAAGTTTTGGTTCAGGGTTACGATGGCGCCAAAATTATAGCGAACCGTAGCCTGATTCACAAAACGATATTGCTGAAGGTGAACTAGTTCGAGCGAGAATTTAACGCTGCGGGTAATTATTGACCGATCGCTTGCTTCGTTTGTAGGACCGACCAGTCCTGTTGGTTGGCCTCAGGTCAGATTTCAGATCATTGTCAGTTCAGTTTCAGTTTCAATCGTTAGGGTTATATTCGTGCAGGCTAGAACACTTGTGATTTGAGAAGAATGCATGTGTTCAGAAAAAAAAGGTGTCTAAAAATATCCAGATTCTTAGCAATTAATGTACAGAATACGAATGCGATAAGATATGCCTCAAATATTCAACACGCTCTGTCAAAATTCCAAAGCAATCAGACCTGAGCATGAAAATGAGACATGTGACTGAACTCCACCTTGACATTAAGCTATGATTTCTACGGTAAATCTTTTTTATGTAAAGTTGAAAATCAAAACCTTTTTTCTCGTGCAGAAGAAAAAGGGACCGCTGGACAAAAGTTTCTAAAAGTTCAACGATCGAGAATGACCACTAAATATGCTGATGTTGACTTCAGGTTGATGTAAAAGATGGACGAGCTGCCGGATTCAGTTCAGTTCAGAGTTAAGAAACACTACAATATAATTATTGACACATTGGATTGGAAGTTTCTATCATAAAAATGAATATTAAAAAAAATTCATTAGAATTGATCCAAGTTGGACGACTCGATTTGTTCTACACATTTTGCCTAGTATTTGGCAGGGTTGGGCAAAATCAATTGATTTTGAAAATCAATAGTTTTAAAATCATGATTTTGGTCATCTGAAGGATTTGGACTTTCGGATTTCTATTTTGAAGAAATGACCTGATTTTGTATTTTGATTTTTGAAAGGTATGTGATTTTGACCTGAAACTCACAATATTCAGCTGAATTGGCGAATTTAAATCTTTATTTGATTTCAAAATCCCGATTTTAATTAAAAAAACATCGTTGATTTTGATTTGATGATTTGATTTTGACGGCTAAAAGTGACTTGATTTTGATTTTGGGATTTCGAAGGCGAATTTTGGGTGATTTTAGCTAATGGATTGAAAGTCACTTTTTAATTATTTTGCCCAGCCCTCCTGATGTTTGGAATATCAATTAAACGGGATTTGTGCTCTGATGAAAATATTTCATTTATAAAAGTGCATCGGAGTGTGAATGAGAAGTTTCCATAAATCTTGAATTTATATATATTCGCGTCTCGCGTCTCGCGTCCTCGATTAAACTAGGCTACAAAATGAGAAGCTGAGTAAAATAGACAGGAGTATCATTAATTGTAACTGCAGACTCAACGGCGAAAGAATTAATTGCTCAATCCAGGAGCTCAGACTCTAGGTCGAAAGTGACAATTTAATTTAATAGCTCATACCCCCTTAACCTGATCAGAGCTTATTTAGACATAGTGAACTTTCCGCATTCTATATTCAATTCTTGATGTAACTTTTGCACTACAACCTACAGAAGGCCAAAAGTCTGGACTTGGTCTCCAAAACCACTACAAAATACAACCTTTTAAACTCTCTCTTATCCATTTAATTCATAGTTAAAACCACAGACTAAATTATATTTCATATCATTAGGAATACTCCATACGTAGCTTACACATGAGAGTGAGAGTACGGACGTGTAGCATTCACTGGGACGAAATTGTAAAGCTTAACGCTTAACCTGACTTGAGCTGGAGGAACATATTTTATCAATCTTTACTTTTTTATGTTAATGCCAAATGCCCGCTAATTTAATTACCAAAATAGGCACTCGCTTCCATTTTCAACCTGCAAAACTATCGTGCCTGTTTGTTATGCACCACGTCTTCGGAAAGTTCCCGAGCCCGATGCTGATGCATGCTGCAACTGCGTGCATAGTACAGGACAGGAAATGAGATGCGCAAAATCCTTCCAGAAATGTATTAGAATTTTAAAATTGAAATAGAATTGCCTACTTAATATTTGCAAAATCGAAATGTACTTGTAATTGTGGATTCACAAGTATTCTTAAGATGGTATCATGTACCCACATTAATTCATACAGCCTTCTTCCTTGAGCTGCTGGTGACACTGCAGACATATGCTAAACCGTTCTTCTGACCTTGAATACCAAGTCTGGCTCCAGAGATCTGCATCCAAAACATCTGCATAAAGCCAAATAATGATACTACAATGTAGGTATGTACGTACAAATGAAACGAGATCGAGTGTCTTTATTACCTACATAGGTCTTGGTCTTTATTTCATTGATTCATTCAATTGCAAATGTCCAATGTCCATATTTGAGCAGTCTAAGAATCTGAATCTCCGGATTTGCTTATATCGACCCAAATTCATGTAAAAGGGTTTCCTGCGATTTGATTTTTCACTCCCAGCAACAAACCACAAATCTCGATTCGTAGCTTAAAAGCAATTCATTGCATATTGCATTGCACAGAGCGATGATGCTACTATGCTACATTTGGTTTTTGGTTATCAATAAAAAAAAAGAAAATAATGATTGATGCCCTAATTGTTTACAAGTGTTGAGGTAGTTCCACTGAGCTCAGTTCAGAAATATTTATCCTTACACAAATAGGCGGGCAATGGCGTAGTTGCTTTCAATTTTTATAGAATATTGATTTCAAGTCCGAGGTTCTAAAAATATTTTGATTCTCAAGGTTGTGTCATTTATCAAATACGTCAAGGCAATATTTCCGGTTCCAGTTTCCGTTTCCAATTCTTTTCCTGTCAACCGGATCTCGATCAAAGATATCCAATCCACTCAATTCAATGGTATAAGCAAGCGTCATTAAGCAGACACACGCCTCAACACAAGACACTCTTTTGTGCAAAAACTGCTTCATTACAATAGCAATATATACGAGATATCCATTGTGTGTATAATAACAATAGGAAAAAATCGCAATCAAAATATTTAGGGTTTCGATTGACTTAGGTCCTGAAAGTCAAATAACTACCGTTACTCACAAGCACAAGCTATGGCTATAATACAACTAATAAAACTGTTCTAAAGACGTGAAGCCCCCACGCTGCGGCATCAAGGCATCAACAGTTTTCTCACTATGCCACGAGGGCAGGATTTACAGAAGCTGAACAATTGCCTAATCTCACCAAATCTGCCTCCATTCACCATCATCCATTATTACTCCATGCATTTATTTGCCAAACTAGTACGTGTATATCTCCTCCTCGGTCCAAGCGCAACATATACTCGTTCTTCATAGGCATGACATTAAAATACAAGAAAGGTTCGAACAAGATTAGCATATAGCAGCCTGAGCCGAGATGCTGAACTTACTCGGGTGGAAAAATATAGAATACAATGCAGATTGCAAGGGGATGACTTGATGTACAAAGAATGGAGCTGCTATATGGGTTCTTCGTATTGCTATTACGCTATCAAGTTCTAGCATCTAGCCCCGGGGGAAGATTTTGTCGGAGGATATACAGTAGAGAAAGGAAAATTGGAGGATAATAGGATTAGGTAGCCTGCATTATGCATGATGTATATATAAATGTGGTGATGGGTCATATGTTGGTCATACTGCTAAAGGTAAAATTGAGAATTGTCAAAGAAGGCCCAAAGTTGGATTAAAAGATGCAAGTTAGTGCAGTATGCAATCATTGTAATTAGGCACATGCACCAATCTCTGAGTTCTTTGTTGAGCTTCAAAATGCATTAATTGCTGTCACTGACTGTCTGCCTTTGGTATGAAGTAAGTTAACAACTTTTACAACAAGTCAACAACAGACAGCTCATAATTTGGCTAACGTATATACACGTTCATATACTCGTAGATATATTGCACGTACAACAATGTGCCTCTAATCAAGAAGTGCATCATATCCATGTAGTCATCTTATACGTCGTGAATTATTAATTACTCTTCATCTCATGTTTGCTTCTTTCTTTCTTTCTAACCTCAAAATATGCCAAATCCCGAGCCCACAATTGCAGGGCAGAGGGGACGACGACGGCTTGGCTGGCTGGCTCAAATCTGCCTTTAATTCAATCCTATGTCTTGTCAGTCAGTCAGTAAGCCACAGAGATGAGCCAGCCGAGCTAGCCGAAGAAGCAGTGGCATGCACCTTCTTCGATGTAATGTAATGTAACACGAAATAACCCACAGAGAATTACGTCCAACACAAAGTCAACCGCAGTATGTTTTATAATCCCATAGGAAGACGCAGGTAAGCTGTGCGGACGCTACTGAGGGATATGTAATTTGTACTTGGTTGGGCTGGGGAAACGAGGCAGTCTGTTTTTTTACTCGTGAAGGAAGGTAGACTGTAGACTTGTAAAAATTAAGCTGAGGGAAATTGTGTTTGCCTGTATGTTCGCCTTTTTTTTTAGGTTAACTAGCGAATAATAGGTGTACGGAAAAATGATAAACTCCGAACACTTCGATATTCAAGCTAATGGAAAAATCGATGAACCACTCAAAATCGGAATTTTAAAGTTCTGCTCAACGTGTAAAGTCTTATTTGGAAAGCTATCTCTTGGGGGTTTTGATCCGATGATGACTGACCAAATATCATTGCCCGACACAGTAACTGATTGCCAGAATTTTGCCCGACATGATATTCGGTCAATTAGGGTGTCGGTTAGTTGTCCACACACGCGGGATTTAGATTAGCATTGATCCGAATTATATTTAAAGCAGTATCATGTTTCAAACAATAATAAAGCTAAAGTTTGAAAAAGTTTAATAGATCCTTGAGCCCATAAATTAGCAGCTTAAGGCTAGCAGGGAAAACACGGCATTAATCATTATCCAATTCATTGATATGGTCAAACCAACACATAATCAACACACGATTCCTTTTTCCGACAACATAAATTCCATCTTACTTGCTAATATTAGCTTTTATGTTACTTCTTTAAAACTGAACGATTTTTAGCTTTTGATATTGTGATTAAAATACGGTATTATGAATTATGTAGAAGCATTTGCAGCATGCAGCATGTTGCTCTTGTCTATCACGCTTCAAATGGCATACATATGGAATGGAACCAATCTTAGGCGCTCCGATCCTACCGAAGCCAGAACTATAATTTGCGAAATTAAAAAAATGACAAAACAAATTCAAGTTAACGCAATATTTAAAAAACTATAGTCGTCGTAGAACAGAACAGTGATACAATTAACAGTTATTATATTTGAATCTTCGAATCAGTGTAATCTCAAATGTAATGCGCAACTGCCGAGCGCATTAATTTTCCTAGTACTTGGGTTCAACCATAGAGGTAATAATACTGTATATATTAAGACTAGAGAGGAAATGAAACGGAAATGCTGAAAATTCTTGTCCTTGTTTGAAGTTCTATTGACATGGCAACCTTAGTTTTTTCGATTTTTATGCATGCTGACATACGCGAATTCAAATTTGAATTTGCGGAGTAAATCCCGCCACCATTACTTCATAACAAACTTTTTGCAAGGATATGCTCTCCACACATGTGTCCTCTCTAGTCTTAATATATACAGTATTATTACCTCTATGGGTTCAACAAACTTTAAATTGGAGCAGTACCAAATAAGTCAAGAAATTATTGGACACCGAAATCAGGTTTCATTGTTGGGATACATGAGGCAGCTGCACTGACTGATAAACTATTAACTGTAGTTTTTTTTTGAAATTACCTATTAAATAGTTACATTACTAGGCTATTAAACTAAAAGAAATACCGAGCTACGCCGGAGAAGAAACATTTACAATTATATGAAAATGTCTAATTCTGTGTTGATTTATTTAACATAAACTGTATCGTCAATTTCAGAATCATTTTATAAAAATTTTATTATAAAACTGCTTATCACATACTCAGTGTTCAGAACTCACATTCGCGCACAGAGCCTGTACAAGCATTAACGTTGCCCTAGAGCAAAGCACATACATGTTTGGAGCGCAAGTTCAAAAACCAACCGAAACAAGAACAGTCGACGTCGACATGATGCTGTACGTTCTGAATTAGTTTCACTCATTTTCGCCTAGTGTGTAGCTAAGGAACTATATCTTGGTTTAACTCCATCTAATTTGGAATTTTTGTAACTGTGATTTTTGTAATTTTAATTTTAGAGATTGAAATCGAAAAGAAGAAAAACTCTTTAATTTGTAGTTTGTTGTAGTTTAGGTAGGAGGAGTGGTCGGGATCGGAGTACCGGGCAGCGTCTAGGTCGCGTGACGAGGGAGCTGGGCTGAGCGTGCTGGGAGGCTGGGCAAGGAGTAGGTGGTTTGGTTGGTTGGCTCAGTCGTATTCTGTCGTCCGAGCTGAGGTGCTCAAGGAAGGGACTGCTCCATCCATACGCACACAAGATCTGGTCTCCTTCTCCCAGCACGCCACGGTCCATCATCCCACCTTGTGCCCAGTGACAAGGCGGTTCGGCGGGATCTGGAAAGTGGGTCCATTCGCTCCCAAGGAGGGTGAGCTCAGGATGGCAGAGTCCGCACCCGCACGTCCAGGTCAGTTCTTGTTCCTCCTTTCCGACTCTTTTTTCCTGCTGCATAATGGTTGTGGGGCATGGCAGGCAGCAGGAGTACGGCCTATGTTGAGCCTCCATATGCTCTGTCCGGCATGCGGCACGTGGGCCTCCATCTCTGAGATTCTCCACTCTACCTGCCACACGCCGTGGAGCGTACAGGGTCCAGTCAGAGCCAGGACGTGCAGGGTGTCAGGCCCTTCGCAGTGTCGTCTGTAGTTGTGATGTGCATGCATGCACTATGTTGTATGTATTTGTCCTTGCTCATGAGTTTTCTTGCTGGCCGTAGCTGAGAGGGCTGCTGCTTGGCTATGACTATGTTGGCACTTCTTTTGATTGTCTGAGTCAAATGTCAAATAGAACAATAAATATAACATTAATGTGACACTAATGACATATGACATAATTAAAACTCTATTATCAACTTTATTAAGTATCAATTATGAGCTCGTAGACAATCATCATTGTCAGTCGTCAATCATGAGTTGAGTATGCTGAGACACAGTGAACTTCATCTGTCATGTCATTTCTATGTTTGAGTTGACACGTATTCTGAGAAAATGACTCATCTCACGACACACGACACGCTTTACTCTTTACTATTACTATATTATTCATATCTTTTATCATTTCATCGTCTTTCTTTATCCTTTCACTCTCTCTCAGGTTCAGAGCTCAGTCAGATAAATATTATGAGAACTGAGAACGTGTAATTCAGGAAATAATAGTACGGTACTCCTACTCCTATGCATTCCATACCTCATCATATCTCATATATCTTAATATGTATTGTAATACTAATCTCAGATCTCTGGAGTATCATACAGACCAGACTTGACATTGAAAACTCATAATTTATTAGAATTTGTAACAAGGTTTCGGTGAGCATATGGGTTCTTCATTTCCGAACGGGGTTTCACTCATCAAACCAGGGCAGTGAAGAGTACCAGGTACCAACGGGATGACAGTTTTGGTGCGCGTGAGTTTCTTCATTTTAGAACGGGGTGATTATTTCTTCTAGTAGTAGGTACCAGGCTACCAGGTACCAACAACGGGATGACCGTACATGACCCATGCTAACCTAGTTCTGGCTTTTAATTAATTAATTAATTAATTTTTATTTTCGATTTTCGTACCAAGGAGCTTTCTCTCCTCTCAGTTCCATGTAACATGTTGTGAAATAATTAGGTGCAATTTAATTTTTTGTCCCATTTAAGAACTATGGGCTGGGCTGTACTAGGAATGAAGCCAGGAATGGCAAATGGGAATGGGATATTCTACGAACATGGGCAGTAGCAGGCAGTAGGATGGTACCATGGGATGTGAACATAAGCGGGCTCAATAATGGGATATGATGAAGGCTTATTAGGATGGAGGGTGCCATGGTGCTCAAGGCCAAGGCGGAGGGCTCGGCTTGAAATGTACCATGGAAGGAGGGTACTGCGACCATTCCTATACTTCAACTTTATAAAGTACTGGCAAGACTAGATGTTGAGGCCAAAGTCAAAGCAGAAAGCAAGGAACAAGGAGAGGATTAAAAAGAACCCTCCGCGTGACGGGCCTCCAGACGATATCACCTCGTCGCCAGTCAGACTGCGGAGTGGCGGCGTTTCCATAACTCCCTGCCATTCATAACTAAACTGCACAAGTATTGCATATTGCATGTAGAATTCTTCTCCGTTCCACGGGGCTCTCCTTCTCCTCAGGCTGGTGGGCTGGACAGGCAGAGCAGAGACGACAGCAGACAGCAGCATAATAAAATAAGCCAAATAAATCAGAAATATATTTTTTGGAGAAGTAAAACGTCTTGTGTGTTTTACCT
>JAQFXZ010001664.1:0-11389 GCA_034694025.1 Ceratophysella scotica | reverse complement strand
CAAATTATGCCCACTTCTATGGAGACAAATGGGAATTACGGACTTTTCTCCCCATCTAATCCCCATTCTCACTCCATACAGTCCCCACAATACACTAAATTGTCACAATCAGCTTCTTTTTCTACCGAAAGGGTCTTAGGCGCGGACCTTGTTCCGATCTCGATGAATAAACTCAGTGAACGAGTTTGCATTGCAGGCGCCTGGTGCTTTTTAGTTTCTCTCTATTTTCACCTAAATGTATAATTTCATTTTCACGAAAACAAACAGCGATTATCCAATTTTCCCTTTTTAATCCGGAAATCTTCAAACGATTTTAAACACTATGTGTAAAACCGGAATGAATTAAGCGGGATTTCAACGAAAACAGATATGACTGGAATAGCGTTTACAATTTCAAGAATATCAACTTTCACCAAGGATAGACGCTGGGATGGGCAAAATCATTTGATTTTTCATGATTTTGGTAATCTTAAGGATTTTGAGTTTCAGATTTTGATTCTGAAGAAATGACCTGATTTTGTATTTTAATTTTGTAGAAGTATCTAATTTGATCTGGAAAATCACGAATTTCAGCTAAATTGACGATTTTAAATCACGATTTGATTTCAAAGTCACGAATTATATTCAAAAAGTATCGTTGATTTTGATTTTGATTTGATAATTTGATTTTGACTGCAAAAAGTGATTGATTTTGATTTTGAGATTTCGAAGGCACCTTTTTTGTGATTTTGGTTAATGATTTTGAAAATCATTTTCTGGTGATTTTGCCCAACCCTGCATATAATGACATCAGTTAAAAAAAACAATTTGTCGCCCAGAGAGGTGAGGCGATCGTACATGTACGATTGTATATCATATTGTGAAGCATATCAAATGAGCTTAGATCTGGAATAGTTAATGGTCTTAGCTGTTGTCCAATGTGCAATGCAACCAGACTCGAGCTGCTTGGAACAGAACTTTTTTCCGCTCCTTGTTTTGACACATTTCTGTTGTTGGTTGTGAGCAATAATGGTTCATAGCGGAATCCCACTCATGTGTACGTGATGGACGATGAGAGGACGTAAATGGAAGGGACGGAACGAACAACAAAATCGTCTTAATAGTATCTGCTTCTGATGGACAATAATTGATATTGATTTGATGGAGATCCTCATTCTGTTCTAGGTGAAAGCTTACGACCCTGACATTGGAGATCGGTCCCTGCCCCAAAACATTTCCTACTCCATTCCAATCAAGTACCAGGACTCCTTCTCTGTGGACAGCAAGGGATGTGTCAGGGTTACCAAGGTACGTTACCAGGAATGTGGGCGATTTAGCTACTTTAGTAATTGATCCCATTTGTTTATATCAAAATTCAAAAGCTAAGATATTGGGCTATTTAATTTTTAATTATACAAAAATATCATTCATAATTTTGAGCTCTTGTTAGATTTAGCATACTGATTTACTGTAGAACTTTTCATTGCTTGTTTAGGGTTTGGATCGAGATTTGCCCAACGGATATGCATTCCATCAAGTGTTTGTGGAGGCACGTGATGAGTGGGGCCTGACACTTTCACCCGGGAGTCAAATTGGATTGCTAGTTTACTTGGACGATATCAATGACAATGCTCCGTTCTACAATGGCGTAAGTTCTTCCTCGGGATTGTGGAAGCTTTCGGACCGCTATGTCCTCATTGTGCAGATAAGAATGGTCTTCGTGATTGTTGACTGAGTGGAGAAGCTCAGATTCACCCCAGCCACTCAATATGATCTCAAGTGCAGACGCTTAGGTTCTGTCAAAATCAGAACTCTGTCAAGTTAGAATTCAATCGAATTTATGCATTTAAAACATCAGTCATGTTTTATTTTAATGAAAAATAGTATAAATTACCGCTTTATTTAACTGTTTTCTTTTCCCAAAGTCTGCAAAGAAATTATTTCGCAAGTTCATACAATTTTTCGATATTAATTGGGAGGTTTTTTTTTTATCGTAAAACTTGAAGAGTTTGAAGTCAAAGCGCATGCGAACCGTGGAGCTAAACAAAATGGCTTGTAATTTTTGCGTCAACAAAAATATAGAAAAGCCAGGCTAATTTCCCAGGCTAATCTTTAAATGTTCGTTTAATCAAATAAGCGCGGGCTTAAACTAAAATAATGAAGAACGACTTGCTGTAAGTCTTTGAGACCGTTTAGGAAAACTTAACCAAAATTGTCAGAAATGAATCTGAAGAAATAGCCTGGGAAATTAGCCTGGCTTTTCTATATTTTGGTTGACGCATTGATGTTTTCCCAAACATCATTGGTCCGAAAATATGCGCAGATTTTCCCTCCAATTTAAAATCTTAAATTCTATATCCTGATCTTTGTATTGGAACGAACCTCTTTCTCCTTTCTTGTTGCGAGCATGAAGCCGCTCAAGATCAAATGAACAATCGATCATATTGACAGAAGAGTGTGACGCGAAGACTTGATGCTCTTATTATCCAATCAATTGAGCACATGGCCCATTCACTTCCTACCAGCTTCGTGTCCGATTTGAAGTGAGTGAATGCTGACGCATGCAAATCTTGTGTTTCTTCCTTGAAACTAGACGAATCCGGTGGTGTGGAATGAGAACCAGCCAGCAGGAGAGATCCTCACGCTCACAGCCATGGACCATGACGAGCCGAAGAATGGAGCACCATTCACATTCCGACTAGATCCTTATGCTGACTCAGAAATCCGGAGTCTCTTTGAAATTAAGGGTAAGTGGAGGTGAAGGGGTTAGTCGGACCAGAGGTTCATAAATACTCCAAACTCCAGTCCAAACAACCATCCAATCTCCCAATCACTGTTTTCCTATCTCTATTTGTATTTGATTTGAACAAGATCAAAGCCAGAAATCCACTTTGGAATCAAATTGATGTGGGCCTCTTCACAATTTTTCCTCTTTTGAGTTCTCATATTGGATTCTCTGGGCACGAGCCAAATGTCTAAACATGTATTTCCTTTTTGTTTGTAATAGGAAACAAGTTGTACGCAATTAAGAACAATTTTGACCGGGAGTACAAGAAGCAGTACATAGTTCCGATCTTCATTTCGGACAATGGGGTTCCGAAACAGCAGAGCGGTGTGAGTAAGCTGACAGTGATCATCGGGGATGAGAATGACAATCAGATGAAGCCGGGTGAGAGCAACATCCTGGTGTACAAGTACAAGGAGAACACGACGTTCACGATTGGGCGGGTGTTTGTGAACGACTTGGATGACTGGGATTTGCCTGACAAAGTGTTTCGGTGGGAGACCGGACGTCCGCACAATGACTTCAATTTGGACTATGAGAACGGATACATTAGTATGAAGCCGTCGGCTCGGGAAACAACTCATCGTCTTGTATTCAAAGTGAGAACTGGAGCCTGCTCCACGGACCGTCCGCATGGACTTTGTGGCCATGTATTTTAATTACAACTCCTTCTGCTCTGTAGGTTCGGGACAATGTGCATGGTAATGAAGTGACTGCGGTCGTGAACGTAACTGTCAAGCTGATCACGGAAGAGGCTGTGGACAACTCGGGATCCATTCGGTTTGTCGGAATCAGTAAGGAGCAGTTCATCATGCCTGATGCCACTGTAAGTTTAACTCAAGCTTCTCCACTTGACGGATTCTTAGCATGACTTGGGCGCCTTCGCGTCAGACTAATTCTAACTGAGGTTAAGTTTCTGAAACGGCTCACATGCTTGTTTGGGGTTCTAGACAAAAGGCGCAACAGAAAAAACACCACGCTCGGATAACCTAACCTAACCTAACCTTACATTTTTTGTGTTTTTTTTGCCGCGTTTTTTGCTGTTGCGGTTTTTGGTGTCGCATTTTTTGCCTGATATGTTCCTGTGGCCGGTGCTTTAACTAGATTTCTCCAAAAGTTTGCATTAAAATTTTTAGCTTAACGTTGAATGAAATACCTGGTGCCACAAATAGTACAACATCGCGCAAGACCTATAGGCAAACAGAAATTACGTGCATCGTGCAAGTGGAACATCAGTGGATAAGCCGCCATGATTGACATTATGCGCGCCGATTTCGACTTTCAACTCATTTAAAAAATCCTAATATTTCGGTTTCATTTTTTCACAAGATCTTTAGAACAATCTAAATTGATTACTGGTTAAAGTTTTTGACAGCTGTCAAGACAATTCAAATTGCACTTAACATTAACCTATATTTATCTGGAATGAGGAATGAGCCACTTGCCAACAAGGCTGGGCAAAATCATTTTTTAATGTTTTTCAAAATCATTGAAAAATCACCGAAAATTCGCCTTAAAAATCCCAAAATCAAAATCTATCACCTTTCTTCGTCAAGCAAATTATCAAATCAAAATCGACGATTTTTTTTAATTTAAAATCGTAAATCGTGATTTTGAAATCAAATCGTGATTTCAAATTGCCAAATTTAGCTGAAAATCGTCATTTTCAAGATCAAAATAGATACTTTTACAGAATCAATAAAAAATAAAATCAGGCCATTTCTCAAAATCAAAATCCTTAGATTATAAAAACAAAAATCATGATTTTAAAATCATTGATTTTCAAAATCAAATGATTTTGCCCAGCCCCATTAGCCAATACGTTGTTTCGGAGATTCCTGTGCTCCAACCGTAATTTGGAATTTTTTTGGGGTGCGCAGTTCCGGTCTTAGCAACGCCACTTTGCTGAAGTCTCTTGTTATTTACTCTCTGTGTAATGGATCCTTTTCACCCATGGACCATAGCGAAGAAGCCAAGTCCAACTCCTCAGCTCCTGCTTGCACTACATAAATCACGGAGTTTGTCTTTGTCAGAAAGTGAGGAGATTCAAAAGGGAGGAGTGAGGAAAAAAACAGAGTGTTCCATTCTCTTATGAATCTTCTCTGATAGAATTATTATGTTTTCACAATGTCGTAGACTCTCCAGACCCCAGTTCCCTGTTCTATATTATGTAAACATAATTTTTGAAACGAGTAAGCACACTTTATTTTCTTAACGGCTTTTTCACTACTTTCCTGTCACTGGGAAAAGCAATAAATGTGAAGGAGGGCGACTGGGAGTCCAAACGTGACTTTTCCACTTTTCTTCGATTCGGCCCAGACTTTTCCTATGACATTTGGTAGGATCTACGACATGCGGGAGAAGTAAGGCTAGTACTTGAAAGGAGACTGAGTTGCGGTTTAAGGAGTGGACATTTTTCATTCTTCATGTCAACCCCTTATTTATTTATGTATTCTTTGAACTTTCCAGGGTCGGAGTAAGCAGGATCGGCTGAAAACGGAGATTGCAGCTATTCTCGACATTCCCGAGGAGAACGTGGATGTGTTCACTGTAATTAATCCGGACATTGCCAATGACGCCAATGTAGTGGATGTAAGGTTCTCGGCTCACAACTCGCCCTTCTACAAGTCGGAACGACTGGACGGGATCCTGGGACAGAACAAAGATCGGGTGAGTCTTCTTTATCTGCGGACACAGAGCAGGAGAGCGGATTAAACTTCGGCTTCTGTTTTCCTGCCCAGATCTTCTTTGTAGGGTTGTTGATTGTTGACTCGGAGTTCATTTTGTGATTCAATGTGTTTTAAGTAAATGTAGTTTAAATCGCATTAAATCATTCGTTCAACCGGGATTTTTCACAACATATCGTTTACAGTTTCAAAAAAACCCGCCTTCGTACCTTAGAGCGCATAGACTCAGACTCCAAATAGACCGCACTCAGGGCTGGGCAAAATCTTTAGAAAATGATTTTCAAAATCATTCACCAAAATCACCTAAAAATCGTTTTCAAAATCCCAAACTCAAAATCAAAGCACGTTTAGGCAGTACTCAATTAAATCATTAAATCAAAATCAAAGATTTTTTAAATAAAATTCGTGATTTTGAAATCAAGCCATGATTTACAATCGTCAATTCAGCTGAAAATCGTGATTTTTCTGATCATAATCGAAATACAGAATCAGGTCATTTTTTCAAAATCAAAATCTTTTAGATGACCAAAATCATGAATTTAAAATCACTGAATTTCAAAATCAAATGATCCTGCCCAGATCAATTCGCTCGCACTATTGTGCGAATTGATCCGAAAAGCGTTTTTTACAACAACCCTGCTTGGAAGCGAGCGTAAAGTCGACTTTTAAGCTCTTGTGCTAAGATTTTCTTGCCTCCAACTCCCGTCACATTCTAACTTGCCACTTGACCCCGTTCCGTCTCTATTTCACAGTTGGAAGACTCCTTGAAACTCAATATTTTAATGATTCGTGTGGATGAGTGTATTCGAGAGAAGCTTCACTGCGGAGAACAGAGCTGCACAAATGTGCTTCAGAAACGGGACATTTCATACAAGATCTTTACGAACACGTCCTCCTTTGTCGGAGTGGATGCCTACGTGGCCCCAGTTTGTCAATGTATGGAGAAGCTCCAGCCTACCTCCTGTCATCCGAACCCGTGTCTTTATGAGGGCATTTGTCATGCCGGGCCCACCATTAATGGCTACAGGTCAGTAGACACTGAGTCAATATTTGAGGAATGTAGGGCCAGTGGAATTAGGCAAAGTCAAGCCCCTCCACTGATCCCTCCTTTCGTTTCCATGACTACGACCCACCGTGAAACTATTCCTAATTTAATTACATATTGTGGTTCTTGCTCCTCCAGATGCGAGTGTCGCGAAGGTTACCGAGGACGTCGTTGTGAACTGACATCCATTTTCTTTGACGGAAACGGATGGGCCTGGTACCCCCCGCTCAGCGTCTGTGACCAATCCAATCTCGACGTCTACTTTAATACCAAGAGTAAAAACGGCCTTCTCATGTACAACGGACCAATTTACAAGTCGACCATGAATGTCACGGGTAAGTCTGCTCCGCTTATTCAAGCTCATTACGCACATCCGCCTCAAACCGAGTCAGGAGTTGAGCTAGAGTTCGGGACAACAATTACAAGTTCATTTGGTGGACTGAGCTCCAAGTCTGCTAATGCGTTTCCCTTTGTGAGCGGAATGTAGGTCAAGCAGGCCGCTCGTGTGTGTAGATTTGTTGGGCTGGGAATTCCGCACTTTTTAATTTCCTCTCCCGCGCTAAGTCAATCCCGTCCTTCTGACTGATGACTCCTTCTTGAACGGAGGAGTGAGCATTGAGTCGGATTCCCCGGAGCCAATATGCCGGAGATCAATCTTTTCATGTCACTCCTGATTTCTTTTGTTGTCACGACTCCGGTTCTCGAGAGAAGAGGACCGAGTAAACTAATCTTGAGCCCAAACCCATTGAGACTCCTGGAATTCTGTAATGAGAATGTCTTGCCTAATTCCGACTAGATTTCATGTCCTTGGAGCTGAGTGACGGCCGACCTGTTCTACTCATGGACTTCGGTTCCGGAATCCTCCGTCTCCAAACTCCCACCAGCCTTGATGACGGAAAGGATCATCTCATCTCACTCCGTTGGAGTCCCATCGTAAGGCTTCTCTCATTTCCGCCAGGCGGATGCTCCAATGTGCCGCCTCAATCTAATTATGACATGTGTCTTGAACCCCAGGAAATCTCAATGAGCGTTGACGAATGTGTTGGGAAGCCGAGTAGCTGCTTTGCCTACGGGTCCCCCCAAGGATCCCACACGTTCCTGAACGTGAACGGGCCGTTGCAAGTCGGCGGCATGTCCTTTCATCCCAATGAGCTCCAGTCCGCCATGAAATGGGCCCACGTCCCCACACCAACTAAGTTCACTGGATGCATATCCAACCTGTCTCTCAACGGAGAGGTATGTTCTCATCCGTCTCTCTCCAACCAACCAAATCTTGTCCATTTCTCATGCTGACAAATATTTGCCTCCACAGTTTTACGACTTGGGAGCCCCGAGCTTTTCACTAGGAAACGTGTCCAGTTGTGACGAAGGACGAGCGGACGTCCAAGTGGCCAACCTGGGAGTTGGGATCAGCTTCATCATCATTCTCTTAGTCTGTATTCTGGTCTTGTTGATTCTGGTCATTGCCATCGTCTTCTACCGACGGAGTCGGAAGTACGACGAAGTCAAGGGTGAGGCAGGGGATGACGTTCGGGAGAACATCATCAACTACTCGGACGAAGGCGGTGGCGAGGGTGACCAGACGGGCTATGACTTGTCTGTTCTCATGAAGGCCACTAACGGCCCCTACATCCACTCACCCACAGACAAGATCCCCATGCAGGACATGCATCCTGCCGGCCGAAGTGAGTTCAATTCAAACCATTCAACTTCAACCCTCTAACTAGGGATGCACCGGGAATCCGGCCAAGATTTGGCATACGGTTCCGGTTCCGGCAAATTCTGTAAAATACCCGGCCGGAATTTTAAAAATAAAAATTGCTTGTAATAATGAAAAATGACTGTAAATGAAGCGGTAAATCGGTCTGGATTCAAATATTCGGCCTCAAATCAAACCGGATTCAAAATTTCGGCCATAAATCAACCGGAATTAAAATTCCGCCATAAGTCTCGCCATAAATCCGTTCACATTCAAAAATGAGACCATAAATCCCGACATAAATCCGTTCGGATTAAAACTTCGGCCTAAAATTCAACCGTAATAAAAAAATCCGGCCATCAATCTGCCCGGAATTAAGCGGGAAAATCCGGCCGTATGCCGGATGTCGAATTTTTGATTCGGTTTTGGTTCCGGCCGGATTCAAAAAAAGTATACTTACCCGATGCATCCCTACCTTTAACATTAACATTGGTTAATGGATAAACCTCTCCGATTTGCAACTTGCAACTGAAGTTCTAATTTGCATTTTTCAATTCCTCCAGTTCCAGACAATGCTGGACCAGACATTCAGAGCTTTCTGACAGGGAGCAAGAACAAGGTTGACAATGATCCGGATGGTCTGCCGTACGACGACGTGCGGAACTATGCGTACGAGGGAGATGGGAATTCCATGGGCTCCCTCTCCTCCTTGGCCTCAGGAACTGACGATGAGGACCTCAGCTTTGACTTCCTCCCGTCCTTTGGGCCACGCTTCAAGAAACTGGCCGACATGTACGGCGGAGAGTCAAGTGACGACGAACGGAGTTCACGTGCCCCACCAGAAAACTGGTGTAAGCACTTCCGCTTTGATTCAGCAGGAAATTAGCTATTACTGTCCCTATAGCAACATTCTTTGTTCATTTACAGAGACACGCGGACGAAAAAGCAGATGAGCTCTCCCCAATGTGTTCCTCTGGACTGAAGCAATGTCCAGCCTCTCTGAGTGGGTCACTTCCAAGTCCGTGTCTCCCTCAGCAACTGCTCCAGTCCGCCTCTCATTTCCTTCAGCTTCCTTCCCCCACCTTCATTACTTCAACTCAGTTTCTGTAGAAACTCAAGTAGAACCAAAGAATCCTGCTCCGTTCACAGACCGCCCTCATCTCTCGGAGTGGAACACTGGATCCTCCAAATTGTACAACGAATCGTTGGGACTTCACAGTGCGTACTCCAGCTCCATTCGGGATGTGGACCCACGTATTAGTCATTTGTCTCCCATGTAAATGCTACGTGTATATATAGACTTAGCTCACGTTTTGTTATCCTCTCCTTACTTGTTATTCCCTTCACTTTGTTTTTATTCCAATCAAACACGTACAATTCCCGACACCAGAACTGGAGCCTGATTATTCTTAAATATTACTGTAGTGACAGGGGAGAAGGATCAGTTTATTTAAACAAGAAAAAGACTGAATATCATTCCAATCCATAAATCATCCTAGACACACCTTTGTCGTGTCCTGGCTTCTAACAAGCCTAATTCTATTGTAACTCTAATTCCTACTTATAAAATGTAACAATTCGTCCCGCCTCTTGATGTTCACTAGCCTAATAAGTATACGGTTCACTCACACTTTGAGTTTCCTAATTTTAGTTCAGAAGTAGACTTTACTGCAGCTCAGGAGGAGGCGTCAGGTCGTGTCACTCTGTCTGCAGCCTGTTCCAGTAATTCTTAAATAAGCCGTTACCGAAACTAACCCGACCTTATTCCAGTTGATTGGTCTTCTCAGAAAAGTATAATGTTTCCCATCAGGACTTTCTCTGATGACATTCACTTGTTGACTCTCTCCATGTGGAGAAAGCGAGTTCAAAGGAACAAATACTCTGTCTTCTCCATTCGGTGGCTTTGTCCGCAGTTTTTTTTGGCCGAAAGGTTGACTGGATGGAATGGGGATCTCTTTCCATTCACAATCCACTCCTTCTTTCTGTTTATTCTTGTTCGAACCAAATACGAGGGCTGTTCCAAGAGTCCCGATACTGGCATAGGCACTGTCTTCTTTGGAGGCTAAAAATTATGTCGTTGTAAAGATCAATTCAACCTAAGTTAAAGGCTTCAAGGTCATGCAACCAACTCGAGATATTGGCGGCGGGGCTGTTCAAAAAATTAGGACTGACGAAAACTTGAATAGTTTTAAATTTGAATACCAAGCAGATCAGCTTTTCTTCCTCGAAGATCGAAGACGAACTGGTTTTCATATGTTAATTGTAGTACTGGAGAAAATCATTAGAAGATAATTTTCAAAATCATTGACCAAAATCACCAAAAATTCGCTTTCACAATCCCTAAATCAAAATCAATCTTTTTTTCGCCGTCAAAATCAAATCATTAAATTAAAATCAACGGTATTTATATTTTTTAAATCGTGATTTAAAGTGGCCAATTTAGCTGAAAATCGTGATTTTCCAGATCAAAATAGCTACTTCTACAAATTCAGAATACAAAATCAGGTCATTTCTTCAAAATCCTTAAGATTTTCTTAATCAAATGATTTTGCTCAGCGCTTGTGTAGACTAAAAATTCAGCGTGTATATATGCTATCGGGACTTTTGGAACAACCCTCGTATCTTTCATTTGAGTGCCAAAATCCAAAATCAGGTTTTTGATTTGATCTTCCTCTGCAGCTGAGCAGAGTGTACCAAACCGCGGACAGAAATAATTAGAGGCCCGTATTCTAGGGAATCAGGAAGGAAGAACTACAAAGGGGAGGGATGACTGAACATGGAGAATTGACACGGAAATTAAAATACGCTCTTCCTTTGTTTCCACTTTCACTTCCTCCGCTCCTGTTGACTATTTTCTTTTCAATCAAATCCCAAAAGTCCTTTGATTTACTCAAGCCCCACATCCCGAAAGTAAGGAAAGCCGTTTTATAGCGCATCTTCTCAAACTAAACCCTTTGTCTTTGAGCTGGAACAGACGGATGGGTTTCAGGCTATCATAATAACGGATTGACCTGAATCCCCGACCTGCTCAGAGAGAACTCACCTTAAACAGCTTTGGGGGTCAATGTCCTCATCCCATGTCCTATCCTGGGTTCTCCGATGGGACAAAGGATTAGAAGTACGACAAGAGCATTACTCTGCTTTCCACTCAGTTGAAATGAGCCTGTGAGGTCTCTCTGAGCAACTCTGTACGC
>JAQFXZ010001663.1:0-11392 GCA_034694025.1 Ceratophysella scotica | reverse complement strand
TGTTTTGTCGCCACTATGAATTGTCCGCTATGAACTGTCGCGCTATGAATTGTCCCGCTATGTAATGTCGTGGATTCATCAAAAAGTGCTGTGCCATATCAGAATGCGTGCAGCATCTATAAGCTATAAGTTATGTTAAAGCGCAGCATCAAAATTTGGCGTTAATGAGCGTGGTATCAATAAATGCAGCACCATCAGGGGACGCTATAATAAGCGCGGCATGAAGTAGCGCAACGTCAAGAACTGAAATTAATAAGCGCATCATCAGAAACTGCTTGAGACCGGGATAAATTAAGCGCAGCACCAATAAGTGGAATTGATATGCGCAATTACGATTTCAGAAGCAGCGCAGTATCAACAGTCTAAATTGAACTGGGCTTGTATCAACATTTAAAATTCTACTTGTCATCGAAAAGCGCAGCGTGAACAGGTGGGATTAGTAATCGCGGAGGCAATTAGCGCAGCATGAACACGTGAGATTAGTAAGCGCAGAGGCTACTGGCGCAGCATGAACCCCTAACCTGAGTAAGCTCAGCGTCAATTTACGCAGCACCAACCGGTGACCTTAGTAACCGCGGTTTCAATTTGCGCAGCACGAACAGGCAACATTAGTAAGCGCGGAGTCAATTAGCGCAGAGTCAACAGATCTCAAATTGAATGCTGATTTATTTTAAATTCAAAAAATACAAATTATATGTTGCGCATACAATTATGCAGTATATGTTAAACAAATATGTCACACTATGTCTCAATTTCGCGGAACCATATTATCCATGTCGGCTAGAATATAGGTCGTAGTGGCCAAGAAGGCCAAGCATCTGTCCAGCTGATATGAGCTAACAACGCTCATAGTGTCCGCCTTGGTATGATGATACCAAAAGTAGCGACCATCATCACCGTTCATGTCCGCGGCTGGAATTCCCTGCTCAACAAACGTTACTGCGTCTGTGGGAAAATCTTCTTCTGTTATTCCAGTATACAAATAGTTGGTTGGAATTGACTTGTTTTGAAGTTTCATAATTTCATTTAAAATACAACCAAATTGGACGCTCATTCTTCCGAACTTGTAGCCCTGAGGTTTGAAACAACCTGTATCAGCCTCGAGAACGGCACTGTGTTGCGCTAACTCTTTCGCATGCAACTTGGCATAAGCTTTCGATCCAATTCCTCCAAGTTCTTCAGTTGTCCAGAAAACAGGTCTCACAGTACGTTTGGGAATTAAATTCAGTTCCTTCAGTAGTTCTGGAACTTGGAGAGTGAGCGCAATCCCAATTCCGTCATCCTGTGCTCCTTGTGAGAAATCCCAGCTATCAACGTGACCACTGATAAGGACAAATTGGTTCGGTATGGACGAACCCCGAAGGTCCGCCAAAACGTTTCTGGACCTTGCCAGGGTCACCTTGTTCTCGATCACTATCTTGAGCTTGACTTTGAATCCTAATGTAAATCATTTAATTAGTCAATTTTTAATGAAACTACAACATTTGAACGTCGCACCGCAGGTGATTCAATGAAATTGAAGGAATTGAAATTCAAATTCAAGAAATCAACGTTTTTCTTCAATCCCATGAATTTTAAATTTTACCTCTCTTTCTCAAACGACCAAACAGGTCCACGTCTTCATTAGTAATAAACGCCACTGGAATTTGGACATTGTTTGGACCCATTCTTTCAGTCAACGAATAGATGGAAAACGAAACATAGGACCTTCTCAGTATTGCAATCGCTCCAGCTTGTTCAGCTAACGGTAATATTTCATTCTCCACTTGGTAATCAAACACCGCTATTTTCCCAAACACCTGGTCAAACATATTTGTCATTTTCTTAAAAACCATAACTGGAAACAAATGTTTTCTCTTTACTTTCATTTTATTCGCCATGAGGAACTCCAGAGATGGGATTAAGATGATTTGGCCAACTAGTCCTAACGGTGAAGTGGACGTAGAGTAGCCCGTAGCTACCAGCGCCATCTTCTGTCTCCTTGGCTCCAGCATTTCCAGCGACTGAAATCCTCTTAATGTTTAGAAAACGAGCATTATTGTTGGGCTTTCAGTGCATATTTTAAAATCCTGTGTGACAATTTGTATTTTGTAATGCCTTTCTTATGGGAAACAATTTGTCATATTTAGTTGCGTTAGCTTGTTCCAAAACTTACGATATAAATGTGACAAATGGCTAAACATTTTGTAGAAAGCATCATATTGTACGATTTCAAAATATGCAGCTGCTTCTAATAAGAATCTTGCATAAAAATCTTCTGATAAACTGAAACTCCTGGTGTAGCTGCGCGTTCCTAAATTCAAACACGGACATCAAGCAGTAAATAGCGCAATTGTCATGGATTCGCGTGAATCCAGAAGAATTACCTTGTCACTTTCGGAACGTGCACAGTTTCTGACCGTACATTAGCCAGACCTTGCCTCGTCAATTGTTCCAATATGTAATTTAAAACAGATTCGAGAGCTGGACTACCTGAAGGCCGTGGACCAAATGTGTCCGCTATATACTCTAATTGCTTGTAAGTCTTGCCTTTGAGGGAATTCTTCGTTGCAGCACTAAATATTTTATCAGCAATTGGTTGGTATGCTTGAATCTCGGAAACTGCAGATTTAGGAAGGCTTGAACATTGGCTGGTGTCAAATGGTGTTCCAGTATCTCCGACCGCCTGGGATTGAGCAATGCCAGCAGTTGCAGCGATAATAAGAACTTTGAAAAACGGTGAAGAATTCATTGTATTTTGTTCTTTATTAATCAGAAGCTCAATTTTTGATAACGAGTACGCAGACTGAAAACTGCAGTATCTGAGTTTGGCCTGCCAGGCAAGCAAAAGCAGGTTATTGAGCCCTCTTGAATATGTAAGTAAAATTGCACACCAAGCCGAACTACAGAGAAACGTCACGCTCGCTTTGGCTATAAATATTTATTACCGTATTACATGAATTTCTAATAAAGCTAATTGAACTAAATGAACTACAGTTTGTAGCGTCGACTTAGTGGACACGATGAAACCGATGCATGAATTTTTTTTAGGTACGATCAAAAAGTGCATCCTAGACAGGTTAGTTGCAACATCAGTAGTCGTAGGGACGTTAACGGGAAAGGTACATCAATGAGCGCCGCAACAACCAACAACACACGCAGCAGCATCAAAAATTGACATAAATGAGCATACGCCAGTAGAGGGCACTCCAGCATCAACAGGTGAAAGTATGGTCAGCGTCCGGCGCCAATAAGCGCAGCATAAGCTGACATTATTAAGCGTTAAGCGTGGCATCGACTATCAGAGCTTCAAAAGGTGGCATTAGAAAGCGCGGCGTCAACAATTGGCAAAGCAAGCAACACGCTTTAAAACTGTGCTAAAAATGAGCTGACTTGTGTCCATTGTCCAGCTTCGAACGATGACCCCACCAGTAGCGAATCTTCATGTAGTTAGGTCCTTCAATTTTGTCAAACTTCTTACCTGAAGTCTTTAATTTCTGGTTCTCATTTTTAGATTTTCTTCCGAATACTTAGCCCAATGGGTCGAAACAACCAAGATCCGCTGTAACGGCTGCGTTGTGTCCTGAGTCCTGATCATTGAAGGGAGATGGGCCTGCCAGGCCGGAGCAGCGGACAACCCACGAACTATGCTTAGTGTCCTGATAACTCTTACACGCGCATGCTGTTTTGATATGCGCAAGTCACACAAACGATTCAATGTCTTGGGCCAAAAGCACTTTAGCAAAACTCAAACTCAAACTAATTTAAGAAAATAAACTCACTACGATTTTTATTCAATTTGTGTGTATTTTCAATTTCAATAGGTCCTCCAGACATTATTGACCATACGATTAAATAGCACACATCACACCAATATGCCTCAATTCCTCGGAACCATAGTATCCAAGTCAGCCAGAATAAAAGTCGTGGTGGCCAAGAAGGCCAAGCATCTATCCAGTTGATATGAGCTAACAACGCTCATAGTGTCCGCCTTGGTATGATGATACCAAAAGTAACGACCGTCATTCCCGTTCATTTCCGCTGCTGGAATTCCCTTTTCAACAAATTTTCCAACATCTGTAGGAATATTTGCTGCAGTATACAAATAGTTGGTGGGAATGGATTTGTTTTGAAGTTTCACAATTTCATTTAAAATACAACCAAATTGGACGTTCATACTACCGAACGTGTATCCCACAGGTTTGAAACAACCTCTATCAGGCTCCAGAACAGCACTGTGCTTCGCTAACTCGTTCGCATGCACCTTGACATTAGCTGCCGATCCAATGTCTCCAAGTTCTTCAGCTGTCCAGAATATAGGTCTCACAGTACGCTTGGGAATCAAATTCAGTTCCTTCAATAGTTTTGGAATTTGGAGTACGAGCGCAATCGCAAATCCGTCATCCTGTGTTCCTTGTGAGAAGTGCCAGCTATCAGTATGGCCACCGACAAGGACAAATTGGTTCGGTATGAGCCTACCACGAAGCTCGGCCATGATGTTTCTGGATTTGGTCATGGTCACCTTGTTTTCGATCACTATGTTGAGCTTGATATTGTATCCTAATGTAATTGTGATTAATTTTATTTGAGAATTTAGAATTTTGAATCAGACTAAAGAATTGGGTTAGTCTTAATTTAAAACCTGCGTGATACCTCTTTTGGTCAAACGACCAAACAGATCCACGTCTTCATTTGTCACAATAGCCACTGGAATCTTGATTTTCTTTGAGCCCTTTTGTTGTGTCAATGAATAGATTGAAAAGGAAACAGATGCCCTGGTCAGTATTGCAACCGCTCCAGCCTGTTCAGCTACCAGGAATGTTGAGCTCAACGCATCGTAGTCAAAGACGACAATTTTTCCAAGCACCTTTTCAATCAGATGTAGCATATTCTTTAAATTATTTAAATTTCGGAAATAGAGGTCAAATTTTTTGTTTCTTACTTTCATTTTATTCGCCATGAGAAACTCCAGAGATGGAATTAAGATAATTTGGGCAGTCAGTCCTAACGGTGAAGTGGACGAAGAATATCCCGCGGCTACTAGCTCCATCTTCTGTAGCCTTGGCTCCAGCATCGTCGCATACTGACGTCCTCTTAAGGTAGGTATTACAAAGTGAACATTATTCTTGGACTCTCAATCAATTTGGTGACACAAAAACGTCACCTTTGTATCGCGCTTCTTGGAATCACGGTTTTTCGATCCTACGATTGTCAATACATGTTTTAGAAGGTCAAACTGAGCCTCAAGCGCTTTTCATTGAAACAACCCTCGTCATAAAGTGTCTGATGTTGTTGCGTCTTGCTAAGTCCACCCACAGATAAGAAATGGTTATCGCTTAGCGACATTGACTTGGACACGCGGGAATTTTTAAGAATTACCTTGTAACTTTAGGAACGTCCACAGTTTCTGCTCGTAAATTAGCCAGACCTTGCATCGTCAATTGTTCCAATATGTAATTTAGTACTGAATCCAGAGCTCGACTACCAGAAGGTCGTGGACCAAATGTGTCCGCTATGTACTCCAACTGTTTGTAAGTCTTGCCTTTGAAGGAATTCTTAGTTGCAGCGCTAAATATTCTATTAGCAATTGATTGGTAAGTTTGTATCTCAGAAACAAGAGATTTTGGAAGATTTGAACATTGAGTGGTATCAAACGGGGTTCCAGTAACTCTGATAGCCTCACTTGCAGCAATCCCAGCACTTGCGGCGAGAATAAGAAGTTCGAAATACGGAAAAGAATGCATTATGTTTTGTACCATGGATGTAGGAGCTCAATTCTTAATGAAAAACTAAGCTCAAGCAGAATTAAAACTGCATTGTCCGAATCTGGCAGAATACTGGATAACATCTGGAATTATGAGATGAGCTTCATAAGCATGTATGCCAGACATGGTCGTCTTGTCCAATTTTTGGGAGGGGTATCGAAAACGATACGATTTGGACCAAATTTTTACCACATGTGTACAAAAATAATATTATACTCCATGCCAAAATTGAGCCGAATCAGTTCAACTTTTTTTTTAATTTATTTTTTGAATTTCTTTTTATTGTACATGCAAAATTCCAAAAAAAAATAAAATAAAATAAAGTTGCACCGATTCGATTCAATTTTTCGCATGGGCGGTATTATATTATTTTTGTACATGTTTTCAAAATTCGGCTCAAATCGGATGCGTTTTAGATACCCCTCTCAAAAACCGGACAAGGCACCCATGTCTGATGTATGCAATGTTACTGCCACATGCCACAAAGAATTATGATCGTGGAAATATGCAGCGTGGCAGTGGGCAACTGAAGAGCACTTTTAAAAAATAGCAAGATGGGACCGAAAAATTAGATACAATACATTGCAGCCAATATGGAAATTTAGACAGTTTGTAAAATTCCTGGCCATGTTGGTCATTTTTCAAACTGGCTAGATATCTGTAAGTATAACTAACCCAGCAATTTTATAACATGACAACGTTAGACAAGCAATCAAATATTTTTATTTGATTTGAACATTGGAATTGAATAAATTATCTTGCAAATAATTATGAATATTGGCTAGCCACTTTATAAAATCGCTACCTTGGCTAGACAGTTTGCAAAATAACTTTATTTTTAAGAGATTTTAAAAATTTTGCAAACTGCCTAAATTCCCAATGGCTAGAACATATATACAGTTTGGAGTAATGAAAATGAACTGTCGAGTCAAATTAAGTTGTTTTCATTTGTTTCGATTTTTGTGAACGATTTCATGTCATTTGTTCGAACTTTTATTAAACCATGAAATTCTTCAGAAAATTTTACTTTGTACCTCATTCGGCTGTGGTCCTCGTTTATGCAAATTGAATATATTTTTTTTTAAACGGGAAGGAATTTTATCGCCAACCTTGTATAATTGTATGCAATCGACATTCCAAACCAAAGAATGTATGTTCAGGTAAATAAACTAAATTGAATTACACAGGTGCGTGAACTTGGACCATACGCGTTTATTACTATTCCATGTATTCCAAATGAAGCGAACATATTGAATTGCTTAATGCGCGTATTTTTGATTTATTTGTGGACAGAATGAAACTGATGCATCAATTTTTTGAAGTGGGTTTCGTTAAATTCGAATCGGTTAATCATTCGTCATGTGCGGCACTTAAACAGTTGATGTCTATTGCCTTAGCGCTCAAGTACGTGGAACCATGTCCTTCATATCCGCCAAAATGTACGTAGTAGTGGCCAAGAAAGCCAAACACCTGTCCAATTCTTTTGAATTGACAATACTCAACGTATCTGCCTTGGTATGGTGATACCAAAAGTAGCGACCATCATTCCCGTACAAATTGGCAGCTGGAACTCCAAGTTTCACAAAGTTCCTAATATCAGTGGGCATAGAATGGCCGTCCCCTGTGTGTAGAAAATTTGTTGGAATCAAATCATTCTGAAGTTTCATAATTTCATTTAAAATACAGCCGAATTGGGGACTAGTGTTCCCGAACAGATAGCCTAGCGGTTTGAAACAACTTCTTTCGGCTTCGAGAACAGCACTATGACGAGTTAACTCATTCGCATGTGTTTTGACATAGTCTCTTGATCCGACTACCCCAAGTTCCTCACCCGTCCAGAATACGGGTCTCACAGATCGTTTGGGAATTAGGTTCAGTTTCCTTAATAGGCGCGGTGTTTCCAGGGCCAGTGCCATTCCAATTCCATTGTCTTGTGCTCCTTGGGAAAAGTGCCAAGTATCAGTATGGCAACCGACTAGGATCAGTTCTTCAGGTTTTAGTTGACCCGGAAGCTCGGCCATTATGTTTCGGGACTTGGTCATTGTCACCTCGTTGATGATCACAATCTTCAACTTGACATTGTATTCTGGCTCCCGTAAAAAAACGTGTTAATACCATTTAAATGTCATTTAATTTAGGGCGAAACTGTTGGAACGACCTTTAGACGAGGGTTGTTTCAAAAGTATTTGCGGATTTTAGGAAAACTGTACCACGAACAAAATGAAGGAATTGGGCTGAAAATTTCAAAGCATTCAAAGTAGTAACTGAATTTGAGTTACATGTTACATTGCATGCAGCAAAAATTGGACAAAATGTTCACATAGACAGTTTGAACTACATTTCTAGTCAAAAATTTGGATTTTCATTCTGCAGGCCAATTTTTTTCTCTTTCATTGTTTTTCTTCTCATTTTTGTTTTGCATTACAGTAGTGTTTGATTCTTCAAAAAACGATAGGGAAAAATCGGTTTTAGCTGACTTGCAAATTGCAAAATATCTTACCTCAGTTGTACAACTTGTAAAATCTTTTTGAACTTTTACCGAAAATATGCTAGTCCATATCTGCTCAATTGTGGACATTTTTGGCAAAGAATATGTAGAGGGATAAATTTTAAAATTTTGAATTTTAAAAAAATCTCAAAATCTTTCAATTACGTGAAATGGATATTTATATTCAATTTTTAGTTGCAATGCAACTCAGGTATCACTTAAAGTTCCAGCGATTCACTCATTTTGTTCGCTTTACAGCTTTTCCAAAATCGATGGGAAAAAATTGAAACAACCCTCGCATTGTACCTCTCTTCTTGGTGAGACGAACAAATAGGTCCACATCTTCATTGGTGGCAATAGCCATTGGAATCTTCCTGTACCTCATCCCGCGGGCCTGAGCCAATGAATAGATGGAGAAGGACACAACTGCCCTGAACAGAATTGCAACTGCACCAGATTCTTCCATTGCGGATAGGATGTCTATATTGCCACCTCGATTAACCAAAGGGAAATCAACCACGACAATCTTTCCAAGCACCTGTTCAAATATCGGCGGTTATTAAATTAGCCTATTTTATTCTCAATACAACCACTAACAATTTAAATGTTGTTCTTACACTGTTTTTATTCGACCAGAAGAATTCCCTGGACGAGATTACGATGATTTCAGCAATTATTCCTAGCGCTGATGTGGACACAGAAAAGCCCAACGCCACCAACTCAATTTCTTGAATTCTTGGCTCAATCATTAATCCAAACTGAGGTCCCCTGTGACATAACGTAGAAGATTGCAAATTATGGTGTGCTTTATTATCCTAATTTATTTTTATGAAATCACGCATACATTTCTTGGAAATTGACATGACATGAAATTTACGCCTTTCGTCGAGCTGCTGACCTTGGCGCATGGTTGACCTTGACCTTATACTGTCATGTGAATGGCACAGGAATTTCAAATAATTTGACCTTGAAGCTATCCGGCAACTGGAATTATGCTCACTGACGTTCTAATTCAGGGCGTTGTAGAGAATCATCGCACAGTGCAGCGGAAAATTGTCACCGCGAAGAACCATCGCAACAAAAGAGCGACAAGAATTCTATGCAGTAGCAAGTGCTTGACCCGATGGTGACCTGTCCCTGTCGGATTTGACACAGAATTTGCACAGTACTCCCTTAAAGCCTTCTGAACAACTCTCTATAGGCCTCAACAAGATTCTATGATTGGTTTGACTGACCGTTAAAACTTCACCAGTTTTGCATGGGTCAAATCTAAGGACCTATAGAACATTGTGACACAAAAAAATTTTAGCATTCAAACCAATTCTACATGATCTTCTTCAGCCCTATTTAAAGATGGCTTAGCTTAGAATTGGTTCAGAGAATAATTCTGCCAAATTTCATCCAATTCGAACAGGTCCTAACATTTAACCCAAGCAAAACTGGCGAATTTCTAACGGTCAAACCAATTATAGAATCTTGCTTTGGTCTAGAAGAGTTCAGAAGGCTCACGGAACAACTGTGCAAATTCTGAGCCAAATCGGATAGGTCACCACCGAACATGCACTTGCTGCAATGTCCTTTGAAATAACTAAAACCTTGAAATAAAGATTTATATAAAAGCCTCAGGCACGAACAACTATTACATTTTCCGTATTCCGTATAATATAAATTCATCGTTTTGAAGAAAAAGCTCGCAGTTCCCCCAATATAACAAAAACAGATTTATATTCTTTGCAAAATCGCTAAAGCCGTCCCACCGTTTTGTAGCTCGATGGCTGTTTCAATTCAAATACAACTTTTGAACAATCTCTTATATTTTTGCAGTGTGCGTCCGTCCGTCTGTCCGTCTGTTCGCTTATCTCGACACGGGAAAGCGATACGGGTTCAGTTGAGGTGTCAAAAGCGGGATTCGATTGGCTCATTGGATTTCATAATCGCTTTGAATTCACTCAGATTCAGTTCAGAAAATGAAGTATAGCTGACCCCGATCGGATGACACCGTGACCCCGTGACCCGTGACCCAAAAAGCGTTCAAAATTTGACTTTTTATCTGAACCAAAAATGATTACGGATAAAAACTTTTATTCAATTCAAACGTTAATTTTGGAGTTTGTTTGACCCCGTGACCCCTGGGTGACCCGAAAACCAAAAATTGATCAAAATTTGATCTTTTGTGCCAATCGGAATTCGTAAGGAATGAAAGCTTTTACTCGATCCAAATGTTAATTATGGAAGATATTTGACCCCTGACCTCTTAATGACCAGAGAACAGAGAAATTGAATAATCATCTACTTAGTACTTAAATATAGAACTATAAGCTTCTGCCGAGAGGAAATATGCGCGATGATCCTTGGTAACACGTTTGTTCAGTAGGTTGGTGGCAAGTGGCAAGGTATCGATTGGGCAGACAGCTCTATGACAACTGACCAGACAGATTTGTGGCAGAATTTACCTTGTCACTTTAGGAAGTTCAACCTTTTCCGCTCGTACATTGCTCAGACCTTGTTTCTTCAATTCTCCTAGAATGTAATCCAAAACGCTGTCCAGGGCATTGCTTCCTGAAGGCCGTGGGCCAAAGGTGTCCGCCATGTACTCTAACGTTCGGTACGTCCTGCCTCTGAAGACACCCTCCGTTGTAGCCATGAATATATCCTTTGCAACAGATTGGTACTTCTGTATTTCGGTAACAACAGATTCAGGAAGACTACTGGAACATTGACTGGTGTCAAATGGGGTTCCAGTGTACCCGACGTTCTTGCTATGAGTAGCAGCAATAACCGCCAAAATAAGAAATATTGAAGAATCCATTGTGCATTTAAAGGTGAACCTCTATTGTTTAAGCAATATTCGCAATATGTTTTGAATTTTCTATATTTTTTACAAATCCTTTATTCAGGCTTCCACTTAAGAACGGTGAACGCTTTACAAAGTATAGATCTCGTTTAGTGCGGAATAGTAGATAAGATACATGCGTTTCCGCGCTGAATAGCAATGCTAATGCGATGGTCTAAATATGACTTAGAGCGTGGTTCCTTAGTGGCAAGGCAACATGTAGCCGTCTACCTAGTTCTTTCACAAGTGCCAATGCTTCTTCGCCAAATCGCCTAGATTTGGATGGTAGCCTAGATGGCCTAGTTTTGGAGGATATCCACGTATAAT
>JAQFXZ010001662.1:0-11393 GCA_034694025.1 Ceratophysella scotica | reverse complement strand
GGTTATCCTCAGATACGTAGAAGAAACACAGTCAGGGTAAGCTTGTTTCTCAGCATCCATAAGCCTAATGTATTTCCGAACTCAGAGGCTCGGGAACACCAGCGCGATTATACTGGCTGGTTGCTTGGCTGTACTTCATTTCATAGAGTGGCGTGGCATTCATCACTGAGTAGAGTAACTGAGCAAGCATTACTGAGCTAGAGCTAACCCAAACCCAAACCCAACTATATAACAATGGTCGTTGCAATGCAACTTGGAACGAGCTCTGGGTCTTGCAGAGACTTCTTCACCATCATCTTCATCTCTTCCATCCTACTTTTTTTCTTGGAACTTCTTCCTTCCACTTCCATTTAACAACCCACTCCTGAAAAGAGTCCCCAGGGATGCACAACTTTAAATACCGACCGGATTTTTTACCTGTCCTTATTTCACTTTTATGTCTGCGTCTGCAGTGGATGGGTATTATTAGGTGGTTCGGGAAAACATAATTAATGTTTCACTCTCCAGTCCTCAAATCCAGGGTTCAAACAAACTATACTACAGATCTGTATGTAGGTTGGCCATCGGCCGTGAACCTCTTCTGTGTGCAGCAGAAGAGCCTAGACCACGACTCCAGCTAGTGGCAGTGGTGCTTCCCTGTGAGGGATGCCTTGGAAAAAGAGTTTGTTTCTGCGTTTCCTTCAGAGAATTCGGAATGATGCGGACCGCGGATGTCGGTGTCAAATGGATTTAGTGTAGAGATCCTGGATTGGATCAAACTCCCCTCCTCCCAGCTTCCTCGTCCCTCTTCTGGAACTGCAGAGGAAGTCTGGGAGAAAAGCTTCAAGCGGAAGCAGATAGCAGTCGGGCCCGAAATTCTGAAATATTTAATCTTGTCACTCA
Source organism: Ceratophysella scotica (assembly GCA_034694025.1). Classification (NCBI taxonomy): domain Eukaryota; kingdom Metazoa; phylum Arthropoda; class Collembola; order Poduromorpha; family Hypogastruridae; genus Ceratophysella; species Ceratophysella scotica. Next base: position 10,511 of record JAQFXZ010001662.1, on the reverse strand, counting down.
TCTCAAACTCAATTACGGTCAAGAGATTCCATATTTAGGAGCTACTCAAGACAATTCATAACTCCAAAATGCAACCTCTTCCTAAGTCAAATACTCCAAAATTGGAATTATCCGAAATATCCGAATTCGCCAAGTGGTTCGCAACTTGCGATCCCAAGAGATTTCCCTGTCGATGATCGACGATCTGATCGCATCTGTCCAGAATTTAGGAACATAACCGGAGTGCCCACCTTTCTTCCCTGGCCCAATTACATGAAATATGAGTATGTAGAGGCAAACCCACCTACAGCTTAACACTGACTACTACTACTCTTCTTCTCTGCTACAATCCTCGCGCGTATAAAATCCAACTTCACAATTACTGCTATGTATTCCAAACTCTGGTGTTAATCGGACCAACAAATTGAGCACAGCTTAGCGATACAACAAATAGTTTTTCCCTAATCAGTTGAAGGAAGCGGAGTTTGAGATAAAAGTGCTGAAAGTTGGAGAAGAGCGTACAATTGAATATGGACAGAGTAAATAGAGAGACTACAGTTGTGTTCATGCACTCTCTTCTGCTGCTGTCTGTAACAAAGAAGGAAAATCGATGCGCGTGTATGCGTATCTCGCTCCCTCCCCATCCAATACTCTATCCTGAATCCTGCTGAAGAGGAAAAGTTAAAACATTACAACAAAGAAATAAATTACCATCACGAACACACACGGATTGGCTTCAAACCTCTCTTCCACACAGGTCTTCAAACTCGTAAAACAGTAGACATGTGTTCACTTATATAACCTCGGCAAAGTTCACTCATGCATCAAATATTCCCCACAGTACTATTCTATTGCACCACCCTCTTTCATTTCATGATCCTTCATCTGCCCTCCTCAATTCGAAAACCTGGAGAAATTCTCAGAACCATGCTCCTAATCCGAATCCGAAGGAAACTAGAGATCTCAGTTCCTTAGAAGCTAGTTGCAAGTAGTCGGTGAGATAAAGAACGCAGCATAGATGGGTAAACTGCACTCGCACTCACGATATTTATTGAAAAATAAAAAATGTGTGAAGGCAAAGGTCGGTGAAGGCGAGTGCGAAGGCTGCTCTCAATTGTTGAAAAAATCGACTCAAGTCGCTAAGGCGCGGCTTGCTGCCAATGCAGTGAAAGCTGGCGGCCTTAAGCGGGTTTTAGCCTTCACGAAGGCGAGTGCGAGTGCATCAACTTTGCCCATCTATGGAACGTAGGCTTTTTAGCCTGGCTAAATATGCGTATCATCTTTGGTAGTATCATATGAAGGTTCTTTGGTAAGCAATTCCCAGTCATGTACGTTTGATCCCGGAAAGTATGCTTCCAGTGGGCATTATTGGCTGGAACAGGCGTTTCCATGATTCTGGGAAGTTGGATGAAAGTGGAAGTTTGTGGACTGAAAGCCTACATTTTGTTATTATATTTCATTTTTTGTAGTCTGGCTGGATCCCCGAAGCCTGGTTTGGAGCAAGGGGAAACGGCCTTATATTCCCTCGCCCTTTGTTTTGAGAAGTTGCTCAGCTGAACGCAGGCTATAGGGAGGACAAGGCAGCAGGCACGGTTCTGTGCGTCTGAACTGAACATGGTCTGAAAGTCTGAACTCAGATCATGTTCCTCTCCGCCCGGTTTATGAAATAGTCTAGAGAATACTTAATGAATGGACGACGTCGTCGTTTTGGGTAATGGCTCTTCTCTCCCAGAGAAGTCCCATATTGTTATAATGGTGGGGAGAAAGGCCGGGTTCCCACTTTCCTTTCTCTGACAAGAGTGTGAAATGAATGAAGGGAGAACCCTCCTCAGCCAAGCATCCAACATTCCATTTACCGAATCTCCTCGGATCGCGGATCGAAAGGGGGAACCAGGAAACGAGGATATCAAATAGATCCATCTTCTCAACCAACACTGAACTCAGCTTACCAACTTCTTCCAACATAGAAATAGAGCGGTGTGCAGGAAAACGGCTTGACGCTGCCTTTGCCTTTGGCCATCCTTCTCCTGCAATGGAACATGGAACACCTCCGTGTTCAACTTAGCCCCACTTTCCTACGACGTTTCTTAAAAGGACATCGAAACTCAGCTCAACGTACATATGAATGGCAGACAAGACAAGAGAAAGCAGTACATCCGTTTAGCAAGAATTCTCAGGTTTTCGGAGAAACTGAGGGGATTGGGGATATATAATACGGCTGCTATGGTTTTTTGGATAAGTAAAGAGCTATGTATAATGCTAGAAAAGAAACGCCCCCTGGGTATCAGAGTCTGTGCTCCTCTGAAATTCAATCCATATAACATGGAGAATGCATGGCAGAGCTGGAACATAATGAAGCCTGGCGGAAGGGGAAAACCAAGCCCGCTTAATTCTCTCTGAACATGTGGCGGTACTGTCCCTGTCCTGTCACTGAACTCACCCAGCCAGACTTCCATCACTCCACTCTTAACTCTCGACGCAATTGACATGAACATTGAGTCAGCTACAACATACATGCAAGTATACATAACATACGAACCGATGACCGGGTCTCTCTCTCCATCTCCACTATCTACGTCATGTCTTGGAGTGTCACATGGAGTCTAATGTTTCCATTTCCATGGGTCTGAGTCTGACTTCCCATGTGTACATTTTATATGAAAGTTCATCATAAAAGTTATCCAAGTACCTCACTTAAACCATCCGACAAAGCCCGTATAAAGCGCATAAAATGAAAGAATTCCGTTTTTGTACGAAAGTAATATAAAGGGATAACAACGGGCAGGGTTTCCCTCGGCTTTCCTTGTGCACGTCAGATCGTAAAGTTTAGAGCGAGAGGAGCGGATAGCGGACTGGTTTAATGCTGGTCTCGGTCTTCGTGTTGGGCTCTTGTGGCTCTACTCTTCTGGCTCCAGCAGCAGTAGAGGAGCCAGTCAATGTATTGACTGAATTTGAGGACGGCAGGGAAGGGAAGACACCCAGGGGAAGGCAGGAATTGGTCGAGATGAGCTCTCGGAGTTGGAGAGAATCAAGACGAAAGGAAGACAGTCGAGTCGAAGCTGGGAAAGAGGGGATGGAAGAGCTGCTGTCTGGTGCTCAAACATCCTTCTTCTGTTCTAAACTCCAGCCAGCCCTATTGCCAAAATGCGAAAAAAGCCTTCGCAGACTGGAAGCAGGAAGTTTGGAACCATTCCGAACTTGCTCCACCTTCTTCCAGCCAGACTCAAATCCTGAAATGCCTGCGTTTGCTTAGGCCTAGGCCATTCACCATTCATCAATGCTCAATGGTTCTCTGCTTGGTTCTCTGCAAGCTGCCTAACCAGTCAGACGACTGCATGGAGGATATGCATTCCATGGCAGCAGCAGAATCGGCAACTCGCCCGAATGAATGGCCACCACTGAGTCGACAGGAAAAGCAGCCAAAGAAACACACACTCACATTTCAAACTCGTGTGAGAAGTGCAGCGCATCGACAAGTCCTCCTGGTCGGAGAGGAATGACTAGCAGTGCAACGACTCTGTCCTCAGCTTAGAGCTATATTTAGCACCAACCTGTCATTTTCTGAACATCACTGACCCATTCCTGTTGGTTTTACATTTCTCATTAGCCTCTCTTCCCTAGAAACATTAACTTCTATCTTGTATGCTTACCACTTGTATTCACATCCTGTCTTCTTCACAATACAATGAGACAACTGTATTGGGTACTTGGTACTGATGCTACGTGCGAACACAAACTTCGCACGTAACATCAGTACCATACCATGTATTGTAAATATTCAATTCATGACACTCAGTGCTCAGTTCAGTACACGGCCAATGTTCTTCCACAAACTGTACCAGGTAGAGAAACCAATTTTTGAGCAGCAGAAAAGAAAATATGAGTTGGAGGAGGATGCGGAATTTGCCGGTCGCCATATGAATTCTCTTTTGTAAGGGAGGCTACCGACTCCGGTCTTGGGATGGAAGAGAATTGAATATTTGCTGCTATTGGTATAATTGAAACGTAAGAATACAGATTTCGCCTTTTCCAGCATGGCATGATGCAAGGTGAGCTATTCGAATCAGAAGCGGAGCGAAATAGAGCAGCGTCAAAATCTAATGCAGAGCTATTAGAAATAACTTTTGCTACTTCTAGGCAACCTCGAGTTGGATGTGTTAAAGAGGCTCACTTTCTTGAATATTTTCCCAAGTGGTCTTTGTTATTGAGGCAGGATCCTAAATCCTAACCAGTCAGACCTTCATTCTGCTATTCTGTCCTAAGGCACTTTTCAAACTTTAAGGGAGGAGGTAGTAAATGAGAATAGAAGTACAGGGAAAACGGTCTGGGATCCAAGGAATGCATTGCTGCACTTATACATCCAGTCATGAACCTGGAATGAAGGTTTTAAAGTGCCCGTAGCATGAACAAGAAAGAAGTTCTATATGGTGTGGTACTCAACTTCGCTTCTCAAATCTTTTTCGTGAGATTGGATTCAAGGCAAGGCGCAGGAGAATGCGGAGGATATAGGGAACAACGGGACGCATAAAAAAGGGAAAATGAAAGCAAAGCTGCATCGACGAACACAAAGAGACATTCATCTTCTCGTTCTCCCTTCGTACTCCCGCTTACTTGGAACACAGATCCCAGTCCAAGGAGCAAACAAGCTCAAAACTGCGTTTTTCATCTTTCCTGATTCCTAAGACCAAGCTAAAGGTTCCAAGTTCCAATTTCCAATGTCTACTGGTTTCCTAATTACTGTGTCCATGCACGCCTGAAGTGAAAGAGAAAAGCCGTTTTTTACCTGAGGTGGGAAGCTCCTGGGAAAGGACCGATCTGCGATGGTTGTCCGGGAAGGGAGCCATTGGCGGACTCGCGTCCGAGTCGTTTTCGGAACAAACGCCACTGTCTGAGCCGGACCCCTTCTCCACAGGTACTGGGACATCCTTGGAGAGTCGAGCGGACTGGCCCGCGTAAAGATTGTTCGGAGCTTTGCTATGATTCGGGAAGTTGGCAGCGTAGTGGAGGGTGCCTTGAGGCGGAGCTGGACTTCCATTCTGCCGACCCGCGCTGCCCGGGAGGCTGTAGCCTAAAAAAGTAGAGAAGTGGTGGGACGGGTTGAGAAGTGGATTGGAAGCGGAGGGCGTGATGGCCAGGTTCAGCGGTTCCATGGACTGTGGATTGTGCAGAAGTAGGTTTTGTTGGAGAGGCTGATGCTGTTGTTGCTGGCTCATCCGCAGTCTTTTGTTGCTTGAGCTGGCCATGGAGCGGCCGTCGGTGGGATTCGAAACCATTGCACTATTTCCCAAATATTTCAGGCCTCCTGCAGCCGTGCCTACCAGCGAGGAGCCAGAAAAGGCATGGACGCTGTTGCTCATTGTACTGCTCCCATTGCTCCCACCCAGCTGCTGGCTCATGCTGCTCGGGTACTGGAGTCGTTCGGAGAGAGGGTGGAGCTGCTGGGACTTCTTGGTCGGGTTGACCGACGAGGTCGGACTCCCACCCACTCTAGTACTGGCATATGGAGGAATCTGAGCAGATGAACGTCTTCCACTGCTGGCACCAGCCGAGCACTCATCACAGTTTCCGTAGCAGTTGAGGCCGTTGGTGGCTTGTTCAGCATGGCCAATGGCTTGAGTCCGAGATCTCGTGTTGGCCGCGCTGCCTCCCGTGGAGGAGATCTGATGAGTTCCGTACGAGGAACGAAGATTTTTGATATGTGGCTGGGGCTGCTGATGTGTGACCGGAAGTCCAGCTCCAGTGGAGAGGTTGTAGAGGCTAGATGCAATGTCTCCGAACCGACTGGTCCCACTCCTGGACGAGGTGGGTACAGCTTTCTGTGTCCTCGGCTGACTCTGAGGAAGCGGATTACTGGACCTGGAGCGGAAGTAGGCGGAGGGATGTATGATAAGGAGCGGAGCGCTGCCTTTCGGGGGTGCTACTTCATTGGGCAACTCGTACTCCACGCTGACGTCCACGGTGAGTGGACGGTAGTAGTCCACCGGCTTGCTCAGACCTCCTTGATTGTTGTATCGCAGCATTCTGCCTCCTCAAATCTTCCAATTTGCAGATCTTCCTGTTTGATCTTTCTCTACTTGGGATCCGCCTTGGGAGGATACCAGTTAAGTAATGACTGATGTGTTTTCTGGTTCCTGAAAACTGGCTTGGTTCCACTTTAGGGACTCAATAATGAGTGTCTTGCTCCACACACACTGCCCCGTCACGTCTTATTCACACTAGCTTGATCCTTTCTGTTGTGCCACCTAAATCGGACTTTATAGCTATTGCCGCTTCTGCTCTCCTACCAATAATGGACAACTCGAGCACGGTACCCTGTTCTAGCTTCCAATCTGGTCTCCGTCGAGTCTGAACACACTTGACTTCCTCTGACTTGGACTCACTTCCTTCACTCCGCGTCTACTCTTCTGAATTCGTGGAAATACTTTTGGAGTTCTGATCTCTGACTGGTCTGACCCCGTTCACGTTCACTTGCAAATGCAGGAATGTCCAACCTATTTTAAAACTAACTGGCTCATCCTCGTCAGACCATCACGTTAGAGCGAGAAGGCTCAGAGTTCGCAAAACAATAGCTCAATGTAAATGGGCTGGTGAAGTGACGCTCTCCAGTTGATTCTCTTCCTCAAACTCTTCGTTGAACTCTGAGTGAATACACTTTATTGTCCAATTGGAACACAAACAAGCGAATGGGTGAATCTAATCGGTACCCTGGATTTCTGGGAGAGAGAAGGAATTGGAATGTGACCATCCCTGATTCATTCGCAGTCTTCCCAATTGGGATTAGGATCCCCGGAAGACAATGGCCGGGATGACTCAAGAGAACAGAATGCAATATGAGTAATGTTTAGCACAATAGGAGCTTGTTTCTCTTCGCTCACCTCACTCGTGTAGCGCAAGTGCTGGGAAAAAGTTGATTTCATCTCTGCCTGACATCACAGAGCACTACCAATACCAACTACTGGCGTGACACAGAGAAATGTCCCACAGGAGTTGTCTGGTCACAATCCTATTCCACCTATGAACTCACACCAACCACCACCACCGTCCGTCTTATCGAACTCTTTCTGTCTCTAATATCCCTTCCTAGAATGAAAATCAGGCTTCGCACAGGGAAATAGAGTGAAGAATCAGAGAACTGGCAGACTTCTGACGAACTTGTAAAACTTCACACTTGACACTCTGAACAGAAGAGTCAGATATGCCTGAGTACTTCCTTCCATAGAAATAGAAGGGATTATACTAGCTGGGTTGAGTTAAAGTTGGGCGTCAGTCGATAACACGGAGTCCCAAAGCACTGACAGGTCTGTATTAGAGACCCAGTTGTATTGTGGTAATAAAGGACAGTCCGGGACCGTTGAGTGACCTGAACAGGGCTGTAATTTTTGTGTTTATTGGACCGATGTTTTCCAAGGAGTCCCAATAATAATGTTACCAGCCTGAGCCTGAGGTCGGAATGTAGCCTTGTGACTTGTGAATGATTCGTGACCGTGCTGTGTGCGGGGAATCGGAGTTTATGGACTGCAGAGCTATTAAGCGAAGCTCCTGTTCCGTTCTTGTGTTCCTGACAGGGAGCCAGCCAGCGTGCGTCTGAAGTCTGAGTTGAATCCCTTCGTCGAATGTCATGCTTGGATTGAAACTTTGTTGGAGGAGCGAGAAGAAGGGAAATGGGGAACAGACATGGCCAAAGACTCCGAATAACGTGGCTTGGGCAGGCTCTGCAGTTTCCTCCGAATAGTCACAGCCCTTTCTCCAACAAAAAACCTCGTCTCAGGTCTCAGCTGCTCAATCTTCGCCTCTTCTTCACCAATAATCCTCCAATGCCGGAGCACAAAGCAAAACAGGATGGCCAGTCCTTCAGTCAACAACTCCCTGCAATGCAAACTGTAGTTTCCTGCAGTTAATAAACGAACCAATATTCACATCCCATCTCATTTGCTTCTTTCAGTCAGACACGATTACAGATTACAGTACGCAATGGACTAAAGACTTTCAACGGACCTCAACTTTCCCTACTCTTGACTTTCACTCTCATCTCAAGTCCCAGTCCCAGTCCCATGTCCCATCCTCCCAAGCACTATACAATTCCTTTCATTTCATGCTGATACAGAACCATCCAAACCTAATCCTCGCCTAATCCATAACAGGAAAGGTAAATGTAGTTTCCAATACCGAACCAACTACGATCGCTATCACTATGCTGAATGCTGAATGCTAACATTGAATGAGCCCAATGAGAAAGTCTCTACATTGCGGAAACCGTTTTGGAAATGCAGAAATGTGGGAACGCAAGTCAAGACGGTCGGCATGGAATTTAGAATTACAATAAAAAAAACTATAATAATAGTCATTCAACATACTTTATTTAGGGTTTAGGCGTTGGTTTACTTTGACCGAAAAAATGAAAACATGAATTTCAGGCAAACCCGATTTTGCTCTTCAGGGATATTATTAAAAACTTGGACCTTCGTGGTAGACCATGATTGTATTTAATTTCTAAAAAAAATTACTATTGTTCTTTTAAGAGCGCAAATGAGGTTAAAATCGTACCTTTTTTGACGCAGAAAAGCATTCCTTTTTGAAGATTTCTCAGAGACAGCAGCGCTTTTCTTGTGTGAAAATGCTTTGATCCAAATGAATGCCTCTGGTTCTCGTACACGGAACGGACAACACAACACAACGACACCTTGTTCAAACTCCTCCACAATATCTGCATCACCACTGTCGCAGAATATCAGATCTTGAGATGAGGCGAACGCATTTTTAATCCTTCATTATGCATATACTAGTGCAATGCTCTTTCTTCCATTGTTCCATATACATTATATACATGTAATCTAACTATGTATATCTAGTAGTTCGACCTTTTTTCAGGCCTAGATGATTACGTTTTCCTTTCCATAATATCATTTGGAGGAAATTTAATGGATAATATCGTTTTAAATACAACAGGTGAAAAACAACTAGAAGTTAGGAAAACACCACTTGAGGCGACTTTCGCTTGAAATACAGGTGCAAACCCCAACAATTTTCGGCCACTTTGAATGGCAGCCTTATAAATTGTAAACAATATGCAAAATCGAAGTTTAACTTTGGTGTTATTTATTTATCTTTTTTTTCTGTAAACAGCAATAAATACATGTTTTCCGCTGTGTATTTTACAATTCCCAAACTCCCTTCTTGTATATGTATATTGAACTGTTTTAAAAGAATACCAACATAGAGTAGACATTGGTTCTTTGTGGCAATTTGTTTATCAACGTTGAATTTGATCCTGCTTGTGATTGTGATACCAGTATTAGTTCGTACTTAATGACTGTACCTGTTACATTGGATTTAGGATTACATTCTAACCCTTCGTTTAATTACATTGAAAATTGGTATGCAAAATAAGCGCTGTATGTCGAATAATTCTGATAATGGCATTTCTGATCTCCATTCCAAATTTTACACAGCAAGTAGCGGCAGTTCTTGGATGACAACAGTACAGTCCAGATCATAGATATGTATAATATGAAGTATAGTAGTATATAGAAGTCTTATATACTATACTTCATATATCTATGGTCCAGACCCGGCGGATCGCTTTGTGCATAAACTGTGACAAAAATGCTTTTGACTCAACCCTTGAACCATTTCTTGTGAAGTATTGTTCACATTTGATGCACATTTCCCTTTGAATAATAGTTTATTCAGGATGAGTTCCGACTTGTGAGCAAAATATGAATAATACATTATGCAAGTTTTTTTATGAATTGTGGCTTGATGCCCAAGCTCGTAAAGCTTTTTTTACAAACCACTGGCCACAATATATTGTCCAACTCTTTTTCCGACTCCATGATCTTAGATAGTTTCCCAAAGATTGAAATGACATTTGTTTAATAATTTTCTTTGTTAAATATAATAGCCCCTCGATGCAACTATTATTCTTCGAAAATGTATAAATTCAGATCTTATTTCTTTGAATCCACGACATTACATAGCGGGACAAATTATAGCGCGACAATTCATAGCGGACAATTCATAGTGGCGACACTACATAGCGGGGTCAAATCATAGCGGGGACAAATCGTAGCGTGCCAAATTCATAGCGGAGAAAATTCAAAGCAGGCTACAATACATAGCGCGACAATTCATGGCGATAGTTTTTTTCTCGATTGGGATCAATTTTCATCAAAGAATACGTGCGTGGTCTAAAAATAAGTCACTGCGAAAAATTGTACCTCGGATCGTACTTATTAGTTCCGCTTTAGTAGCCTGTTAATGTTTAAAGGTTGCTAACTGTCATTAAAGTTTGGATATTAACCCATGTTCAGCAATGAAGACTATAAATTTTATAAATTCATTTAAAATTAATTCAAGGAACTTTCTTCAAACTTGTGAATGAGAGTCTGGACAAGATTTTACTAAATAAGTTTTAAACACTGTAGTGACAAATGATTAGCTTCAAAATTAACCAAAGGTGATGAATAAATTCAACCAATCTAATCCCCTAATCAACATCACAGGTTGTAATAGGTTGTTGTGTTAACCATGTT
>JAQFXZ010001661.1:0-11395 GCA_034694025.1 Ceratophysella scotica | reverse complement strand
GAATTGTCGCCGCTATGAGTTTTTCGCTATGAGTTGTCGCGCTATGAATTGTCGCGCTATGTAATGTCGTGGATTCAATAAATTGGGTTGAAACCGAAACAAAGCATACTTACTCGTCGAGGACCAGTCGGCATCATCGAATCAAAGTTCATTTCGCGTAGGGCGTCGTGAAGCTTTTCCAAAGATGACCTTCGTTTAGTATTTGGTTTGCGACGAGTTGAACTTCGGGATCGTGACACTTCGTCAGTCTTGTCTTCTTCCTCCTTTGAGTCTCCACTTGGATTTCTCACTCTGTCCTCAGAACCTGAAGGTCCACTTTTATTCACACCCTCATCCGGTTCTTCATGAGCTAAGGTAGGTCCTGAACTAATCTGCTTCGCTTTTGCCTTCAACTTAGCACTTAGCTCAGCTTTCAAATTTGCAATGGCAGAAGCCAAGTAGTCTTCGTCTGTTTCCAGAATTTCCGCTTCCTCAGCATTCAGAGACTGAAGGAGTAGACTGCGGATTAAACTGTCTGCTTCTCGAGGCAGTGGCTTCACTTTATCTGATGTAGGCGAAGGTAGAACAAGAGGTGAGGACGGACTGCTATCACTTGGTTCTTCAACTTCAATAGTCAACTTTTCCTCTTTGGAACTAGGAACAGGATCAACCGGAGGAGTTGGTTCTGGAATGTCCTCATCCGACTTGTGTGACTGAAATATTACGAATCACTCATAACAACTTGGTCAAAACGGTTACCAAGAGAAACCAATTCAGTGCCATGGCAACCTAATCCTACACAATATGCATAATACGTGATGTGATGAGCAGGGCTGGGCAAAATCAATCGATTTTGAAAATAAAGTATTTTAAAATCATGATTTTGGTCATCTAAAAGATTTTGATTTTGAAGAAATGACCTGATTTTGTATTTTGATATTTAAAATATTTGATTTTGACCTGAAAAATTACGGTTTTCAGCTAAATTGGTGACTTTATATTAGGATATAATTTCAAAATCACGATTTTTAATAAAAACCATCGTTGATTTTGATTTGATGATTTGATTTGGACGGCTAAAAGTGACTTGATTTTAATTTTGGAATTTTCAAGGCGAATTTTAGGTGATTTTGGCTAACCATTTTCCAATGATTTACCCCAGCCCTGGTGATGAGTGTATTGAAATACCATTAAGTGAGTTTAACTTTGGACAGTTACTAAATAAAAAAATAATGCAGTTACAAAAATATGCTCGGCAAATTCCATTCAATACCCAAATAAACGCATAACTGATTCTAGGCCAGCAAGTCATGTATATTTATGAATCACAAAATTCAGCCCAGGTGCGGTTCAAAGTTCATTAGTTCAGCTTTTACTGGAAATTGCATCTTATCAGAAGAAAATTGCCTTCCTTCTCAAACATTGAGAAAGGTAGGATGATATCTAGCGGATTTAAAAGGTTTCGGTTTACATGTGTGGCATCATGCATTCACCTCAATCTGAGAAGCTGGCCAGGCACCCTAAGACACGAAGAGACCTTTAATTTAATTGATAACAGTGAATTAAATTTGCTACCTGAGTCCGTCAGTCTCCTAGACTATCTGATTCGCGTCTGTCCTAGAGAAGGGTACTTCCGAACGGAATTACACTAAGTCGTTAAAAATATTTACCTTTTACCTTTCTGTGAACTAAAAGGAACTGATGATATGCTAATCTTCATCCTATTTGAAATCACATCACGACTTTAATGCTTGTATTTAAGCAAGCAACCGGATTTTAGAAGTTTTGTTTGTACTCAGTACTCTTTTCCTGTGGAACGATACGCTTGAAGCTTTATCGAGTGTTGTATTTAGCTAGCTACCACAAGACGTCAGTGGTACGTCATGTGAACAAACCAAAATCAAACTCGATGGTTAGGTATTTCATACAACCATGAACCATTCTAAAGTATACAAAGTGTCGAAAAAATTATGCGTCAGGCGATCAAAGCCGTACGACGATCGCACGTCGTACGGTGCCACTTCTCAGCATGAATGTAAAACCCAAACGAAAAACAAGCATAGAACAGAAACGTCAAGACTGACCTGGTCAAAGACTTCAATTCCCGAGTCAATGTCAGTCGTAGAATCCAGTCCGGGTGAATTTTGAGGTTCAGGGTCAGGAACGGGTTCTGGTTCGGGTATCGGAGGTGGAGGTGGCGGATCCGGTTTTTTGATTTTAGGAATCCGAAACTTAGCATGTCCAGCACCAGTCTCCGATGTGTTTCGAAAGACAGCCTTTTCAAAGGGTAGGACAGCAGGATGAGATCGTGAAGAACTTCTATCCCTGCAAGCGAATGTATTCGATTTCTCCTTTTCCTCAATGACTTTCTTCGGACTCGTCCTCGAGTATCTGTTATTCCTGTTGTCCTTGTCCCTCTGATTGTTGTATTTGTCCCGTTCATGGTTTGACGTGTCGTGGTAGGAATTCCGATCTTTTTCATAGGATCCGTAGGAATTACGACGATAGTCACCTCTGGAGTCTCTTTCTGAAGACCTGTCCCATTTCCCATAATTCTTCTTCTGTCCATCTACCCTTGGATCTGAAGATGAGTAAACTGAGGTTCGTTCCACAGCATCCCTCGCATGACTTTCTTCCACTGACTGACGAAGCCGATCACGGATATGTGGAGCCTTGGATTGTACTGTAGCTGGTTGGCTGACCTCCGGATGAACCACTTTCTCGGTTGATGGAGCCGTCGCTTTCTCCGTCGGCTTCACTTCAGCCACTGGAAGCTGAAGCGGCTCTCTGGGTACACGTGGCTTGAGTCTTGGGTCCGTTACAACGACATTATTCGTATTGTTCAATGCTGAAGCTGATGGAGCTGGAGCCTGAGCGTGATGAAAGGCTTGTGCATGGTTCATTTCATTATTGGACGGGCGTACAAAATTTTGGTTCGATGAGTTTTGAACGAATCCGTTCCTTGGGCCAAAATGATTCTGTTGAGACGGCTGCTGCCATTGAGGCGGAGGACCCCTTCCGCGAAAGTGATTGAATGATTGAGCGGCTTTAGCCCTGATGCGAGACATCATGTCTTCCGTCGTCGGTTCAGAGTTTGTGGCATTAGGAACTGCTGCTGGAGTGTCAACAGTTGGTGTTTGAGAGACGGGTTGAGGTTGAGGTTTAGGTTGTTCGACTTGAGGTCGGATGGGCGGGTTTTGAATGGGCTGCGGGAATCCAAAGGTGTGACTTGTATTCGGTTTCACAGGAGGTGTTGGGGTTGGGAGGAGACCTGGACGTGTATTCATCTGCTGCTGAAAGCCCATAACAATTTGGGCCTGACTCTGCATTGACAAGATCTGCTGAGGTGTCATTCCTGTCATACCGCTCATTCCTGCTATGACTGATGGATTCATGAATGGATTCAGCAGCGTCTGGTTCAGAAAAGGTAACTGTGGCGGAGCAGGCGGTGGGTTCAAAGATGTTGGATTTAATGGATTCATCATATTAGATGGAAAGCCAAGCATATTCGCTGCAGCTGTTAAATCATTAGGAATGGCAGGAGCCTTTTGAGGAGATTTGTCTCTTGTTTGAGAAGTTTTTACAGTTGATCTTTCGGGATGCTCCAGCTCAATAATTCGCATGTCTTGATCTTGAACTTGTGGCGGAGGACCTTCATGATTCCTCAAATCCTTGTCACTTCTTTCCCATTGAGGAACATTGGGAACCGGGACGGGCTCAAATGTTCTCATGTCCCTATCTTGATGTAGATTCGGCACATTTGGCCTTCGCTGATACAATTCGGAAAAGTCCTTTGGTGGACTTTGAAATGAACTTGTGACTTCCTTTGCGTCAATGACCGATGGTGGCTTTCGTCTCTCATACATAAGTTCATAGGCTTGATCCTCTCTTGCCTGAGCCTGTTCCCGAACATATTCAGAAGGTTCTGGGATACTGGACTTGATATCATTTGAAAAGTTGGCGTCAGCCCGGAAAGCTCGTTCGGTCGGGATTACACGTGGATTGAGGGGCGGTGGTTCCTCCTTTCGTCTGACTGCAGGAGAACTTAGACCAGGCGAAGGACTTCGGGCCGATTCAGAGTCATCCACTTCTATTACAGTCGGAGAGGGTATATTCCTTTCAGACACGGATGCAGTAGGAGGTGCCGCAGGTGCCTTTAAAATATTACGAATTAAAACTTCGTCTGGTTTAAATTTAATTTACAGCTAATTTAAATATGCACAACTTACAGTTTGAACTGTACTCTTTGTTACAAGTTCCAGAATGATCTCCTGAGTTCTGTTTAACGTCTGAACTGACACGTTTCTACAAAATCACAAATACGTCATTCATATCACCGATAAACTCAGCAATGGTATTTTCTTCGGGAAAACATTAGTGGGTCAACAAAAATATAGAAAAGCCAGGCTTATTTACAAGGCTATCTCTTCAGATTCATTTCTGTCTCGTTAGGTTAGGTTTTCCTAAACGGGTTCAAAGACTCACAACTCGTAGTTCTTCATTATTTAGTTTAAGTGCGCGTTAACTTGAGTAGGGTGAACATTTAAAAATTAGCCTGGGAAATTAGAATGGCTTTCGATATTTTTGTTTCCTTCTTATTCTGAAATAGTTTACCGAGATGAATTGATATCTTGTATCACTTCAAGACACCAGTCAATATCATCCAAATCATCTTCCTGATCCTGGTCCACACCCCCTTCCAGAATGTTATTACGAAGACTAGTTAACCAATGCTCGTACTCTTTTACTCTTTCAACCAACAACATCATTTCAGCAGAGTACGTAGTAGGCTTTTCATTCTCTGAAATGAAAACAAAAATATATGCTAATCCGATGCGAATATTCATTTTAATTTGGCTTGGACTGATGCCTGATAATGACTTTCATAAGAAGCATTGATCTGCAAAACGGATGCTGAATTTGCAACTTTTAGCGTGCAAAATCGGAATAGGCTTGAGCTAACCTTCATAGCGCTTCCGATAATAGTTTGCCGGACGGTAGGAGAATGGGCGAGAAGCATTAGCGATCATGGCGTCTCTTTCACGCTGCTGTTGTTGCTGAATATAGCTCAGACTTATATTTCTATTGCCGGTCTGTCTCGGTGGTGAGGCAGGTGGGCGCGGACGCTGAGGAGATTTTCGCGATCTGGACCTGACCGGAGATGATCGGGAGCCAGAGCGGGGTGGTGGTGACCTATTCATGTACCGAGTCGGGGACCGGCTTTCTCGTGACCTTGAAGGCGATCTCCGTCCTTGAGATCTCGTTGGTGACCTGTCATCACAGAATCGAGCACTTGGAGACGCATTACTATGCCGAGAGCTTGAGCCACTAGTTGACCTCTGTCTTGATCTCTCATAATCCGAATTGTTATTGTGTCTAGCTTCAGTTTTGGGTTTAGGTGGACTTTCATCCACAAATCTTTCCTGTGGCGGAGGTTGGTAACAAGAATTGATGATAGTTCTTGTGAAGAGTGGCTCTGGATCACGAGTAGAAAAGTGTCGAGGTGGACTCGGGTTAGTGTAGTTGTTGTATTGTTGATGATGAGGTTCACGATTTCTGTAGTGAACCGGAGGTCCATGATTAACATAATATGTTGTGTTGCGGGATGATGAGTAGCGGGGTCTTGAGTTGTCTCGACTACCTCCACGAGAATGATTGTAACTCCAAGATCGATCTCCCATCATGGACAAGGTTCTTGAGCTTCACTTATGAGAGAATCATGATGGGATGCCTGATTTGAATCCTGTAATTTATTGTCATTCACAGGATTAGCAAACCTTCCCTGTACTCAGATTTAGTCAAATCCGTTCACATGCTAAGTCCGTGGTATAAAACTACGAATGTCATGTCATACTAAACAGGAAGTTCGCTAAAAAGTCACAATTTTATTCCTTATAGTCACGAATCACGATAGACGGCAGTTACAGACAAAATATTCTGGAATACATACTCATGCGCAAAACTGAGGGTGAATATTTAGCATTTAGCTAAACATACGGAAGAGTTTGTAATTTGCAACCTGTGCAAAAATCCTCGACGTGACTCTTCTTTGCAAAAATTTGATAAACTAGTCCATTATATGCGGTAGTAGTAGTGTTTAGTTTAACGTCTTCACCAGTCACAATATCGAATTTTAAGATGTTGAGGAAATTCTGAGTTCCATATGACCTGGGTCACAATTTGACGAACCCAAATACAATATGCTGTAATTTCAGCAAATTTTGACGAAGCCTCTAAAGCTAAAGGCGTTTGATTCACAGTGTTGACCTAAAAACTGCCTAAGCTCAATTTAAGTAACTTGTGTACCAGGTTTGAGCTGTGAGCGTGTCCCCAATAACCAATAATTGGAATTGACAACAAGGCACTTCCATTCCCAATGGAACCAAGCCCAGTCCCAGGAACTCTTCATATATATGTCAAAGCAAGACTAGACTAAAGAAAAAGAGTAATCCTTCAAAACAAGAGTCCTGTACCTCGTCTTAAGAGAGCTCATCGTCAAATATGGGAATTATTGGTTTGGATCTGGAGAAGTCAGGCATGCTGCTTCTTTGTTACTAGTAGATGATCCTAGAAATTCAATTTAAACACGCTAAACATTGGGAGGGTCCAACTATTTAGTAGGGCACCATTTAAGTTCGACTGAAAAATATGTTATTCCGCAAGTCTCGCTCCTCAACCTCCTCGCACTGTGATCTTGAGGATTGTTACTCGACGTAGTCTCGGGACTCGGATCTCCAGGTCAGGCATGTTACTTAAATCTGTTCTCGGGGTTTTGTAATGGCTTCTAGCCGATTTGAGGCTTGACTTGAAGAAGACAAAATGATTTTTTAGGCGTAGAATATAGAATGAAGTAGTGGGATAGCAGATATTATGGAGGATGGATGCGATTGGGTTCGAGGGGAAACGGCAGACATGGACATTCTGTCTGTGCTAAAAGAAAGGACGGCAAATAACATGGGGATCTATAGTTCTCGGTCGTACTCTCAACTCAGGCGACGAGTTGTGCGTGAACTCAGCCAGGTCTATAGCTACCAATACCAAAATACAGAACCAAGCAGAGCAGGAAAGGCATAGTGGAGCAGGTTGGGGACCTAGGACGAGCGGTGGTGAATCGAGCCGATATAACGAGGGACCTTTCAGAGTTCGGTCCAAGATGATTTCTTTCAGAACTTCCTCATTTGACATGTCAAAAATCTCTATTTTTTGAAGACCTGATCATCATTCAGTACTTATTTCGGAATCTTCATTAGTGATAGTGATTCTCCAACAATTCTTGTTTTTGAGCTTCAAAACTTAATTTCGAGCCAATACTTGACTTCTAGAAAAATGTGTTTACGTTAAAATTCCTGTTTACGGTTCCGCATTAAAAGGTTTGGAGTTTGGACTCAACCAGTTTAATCAACCCTATAGTCTACTAAAAGCTTTAAGCTATAGCAGTAGTGCATTTTATTGCCTTGACCATTCATTCGAGTATTTTTAGTACTCGATGCCCGGGTTCAGTCTTCAGTCGCAAGTCGCAACGGCATTTAAAGCATTATATTTGTTTCAGTCCTTATTTTCTACTCCATCCAGAAGGGCCTCAATCCTAGGCCTCCTATTCAGGGACAAGCCAATTCGGTTTTCAAAAGCAGAAATGAAGGAAGAAGGGTCGACCCATCGAATTTGAAAATGTACAAGTAATAATATAAAATGAACTGTAGCGAAAATAGAAATGCTCCTCTTTTTCCTTTTTAGGGCCGACAATAACAATTGAGGTTTGAAGGGATCACAACTTGGGACTCCGCCTCCGGGAAGAGTACGAAATTAGACTAAAGACAAAAAGCATAAAGGTAAATATAACTAATACCAAAATGTGAAATGCGACGGTAGGGAAAGGGAGGAATAGACGGAATCCAGTTGGTGCTGATTCAAAGCATTCAATATCATCATATCGGTTTTTTTATTTGCGGATCTTTCGCTTGCTATCTGTTCAGAAACACAACTGTGTACAGAGTTCCATTACTTTTTTTAGAACGGGAGATGTTCAATTTGACCCAAGTTCATTCGATTTAAGAAAATAAACTAGTGGAATTAAATTCTATCAAATCTCTAGGGACTTTTCACTGAAGAACATCCAAATATGGTCACTTTCATCGCATCACCAGGAATGAAATTGATGATAAAACCCTCGTGAATTAATCGCAAAACGAGAGACGAGAAGTGTAAAAACATTTCCGTCTCTTTGTGTAGTCTCCAGTCTCTCGTTAGTCTCCGAAGAAAGAGGACGTTCAACTGTTGAGCGTCATCCAATATATATTTTTTCAAATACATAGAAAACTCTTTGACGGTAAGCATATTATGCAGGCAGATGCATGCTGCATACGTATATACTAAATACATTTGCAGAATTAAAAAGCAAAGTGCGCAAACCAGAGCAAGTTAGAAGAGCTCAAAACTCAACTCATGCAATTCAAGGCCAAGCTTCATTATTTCCTTCCTTCCATGGTAGGGCATCTTCGCAGGAAGAGTCAAACTAGAATTTGCAGATATCGTGTAGCTACCCACTTCATATTTTAATACATGGCATACAAGCTGAGTCAATAGGATAGTGAAAGGGCAAGAACAGATCAGATGAGTTAAAAGTAGAATTATGTGCACTAAACGGTTGCCAAAATCCTGTAATCATTCCACGTCCTCGCCAAGCAATACAATACACCAGATAGCCCAGACCAGATACGTTTTAATTTGTTCAAAAAAGTGGAATCACAATGAACGCGAAAGAAGACAAACATGAATTTGTAAACAACCGTGTTGTAGACTTTCCCTTAAATGTTGGCCAAGCCTATTTTGTTTAATAGCTAAAAATCACCCGGTATATACCTGGTAGTAGAATAATCCCACATCTCATCTCAAGGTCACTGAATATGACATTGACTACTTAGACTATCTTGGCAAAGAAAGTGACACTGCCAAGGCGAAGAAGGAACTACCCTTCACAAACTTTAGTACTAAGATCGGTTAAGAAGGCTCTCAGCTTAGAGCGAGTCGCTTTAGTCAATTGTTTTCTGCGAAAGTACCATTCAGCTCAAGCGACTGACTGGAGTCAGCCACATGTCACATACTATTTTTTAGACCTATGCAGTGCAGATGCAGACGAGACAGCACTTGACACTTGACGAGAAAGCAGGACAGACAGAGGATAAATGAGCGAGTGAACTGAGCTGCACTTTCTCAAGCTTTTCACTGCATTCGGTCTCTTTCAAGAATATCCTTGGCATCAGCTGATGACTATGCCCTCCTACCTTTACCGTGACAACTAACAACAAAGGCCTGCCTTGCCTAATGTGAACATGTAAACGATTGGTATAGAGTGAAGGTTTTTGTGTGTGTCTGTTAGTTGTATCGTATTTTGTAGTCTAATGATTAGTGGTGATGTAAACCTGTCTGAAAGTCTCAAGTCTTGAATCATCCATGCATTGCTAATTAATTTAGTAGGGGCAGGTCAGGGGATGAATAGCACTGAACGGACGTCGCTTCGTCGAATCGACAATGGACCGCAACCAAAAGTGCGTTGCCTGAAGTACTCGGCACATGCAGGACCGGGCAACGACTTCTCCATCCATATTCTCGTTGTGTAGTGTCATTATTGGTCATATCATGTCAAATGTAGGAATAGATGACCAGAATATAGCAGATAGAATCCTTGAAGTGAAGATTGGCATTCATACCTTTAAGTTGCTAGCCCAAGTCCCGGTCGCACCGAGGCCAGGCTTGGATGCAGGAAGGTCAAAGGTTGAATGAAATGAAGGATTACAGTAGTGCACTAAGCAGTTGACAGGGACTGGGAAGTGGATTGGGAATGACGACAAACGTTAAGATGTCAGAGGTCAGTTGCCCGCTTCTTTCGGACTCAATCAGGTCAGCAGGTTCTTGGTGTCAGTCATCAGTAGTCTTCGAGCTGGGGCTCATAGGCCTTACGCTTCCTCCTCATTCAGCAGAGTCGAGTCAAGGCACAAGGTCAAGAGTGCAGAATGAACAATCAGTGAGGCCCTTTGGATAGTGGACTCAATCAACTCTATGAAATATGAAATGAACCGATTTTCCTTCCAAAAATTATGCTACGCAGCACTGCTCAAACAACGTGATGATGAAGAACAAAGAACGACTGAAGGAATTGATCCCAGGCAGACCCATGAGGAGCAGCATGTGTGGCCAATTTGAGATTTAGCGCAGTGCGAGCTAGAGCCCACGGGATGTCGCTGGGTTCTCAGCTTTGAGTTTGGACACAACTCATTTTTTACTGCATGGTTGAAGTTAGGGAGAGAACGCCGCTGGTACCCACCCTTATTCCGAGCCTTAGTCAGAAAAGCCCTTAAAATAAAATTCCTTATAAAATTCACCATTTTTGCAGCATTGATGTCAATGGTCCAGGACTTATGACGATGATTCTAAATCCGTTATATCAAGTACCTGGTTGGATTGCATGGGTATGAATTGGTGTATTTCTGGTTGAATATTATGGAACAGGCTGTAGCCTCCGGTTTTAACCGCCCATTGTAGGTAACTTCTGAAAAATACATATTTATAGCAATTTTGGCTTCTCGTGTGCTTTCTGATCCTTTAGGTTAGGTTAGGCAATGCCGGAAACGCGCGTTGGTAAAATCTGGTTAGGTTAGGCTTGTCAAAATGTTGGGAGGTTACAATGGGCGGTTACAACCTTAGGTTACAGCCTGTTTCATAATCTTTACTTTGACCGTATTTCTTTATCCAGGCAAAATTGCGTAAACAGACTGCACTGCAAACTGTCACAATAATTAGAGTCACTTGACGAATCTCGGCATTAAAATTGGAAATATTCGTAGGACAGCTATTCGGAAATTTCCTCTGTAACTAGATTTTATCACAAAGTTATATTTGTTGTTCTAATATAGTACTTAATTTAAAACAGATTTTGTGTGCCTGCATTCTTCAGAACAGAAACGATGAAAAGTGTCATGTCATGACCGGTTGATCACATATCACATTATCCGTCTTTTTTGCCCTTTTTACCGGGCCCGGGCCTGACACTCTGTTTGGCAAATTTGAAAACATGCCTATGCCATGGTCATTGACATTGATATTTGCAATATGGTCAAATATTGTTCTTAGAGATCTTTTGGGGTGGAGTTTGGAGTTACTATTACTAGCATAGTCTTCTTGAGTGTAATTACCTTGCAACTTATCGAGTTCATTCATATTGAAACAAACTCTCAAATTGTTTCACTTTTGGGACGGAGTAGTAACTTTTCTAGTAGTGTACAGCGGAAATATTGCTGAATTCTATATTTGGTGCATTTGGATCGTATATGCTGCACGTTACAATAAAAACGTTGATCTGTGTGTTGTATGTATGTTCACTATCTCCTCCCAAACTACTCAACGTACAACCATGAACGAT
>JAQFXZ010001660.1:0-11396 GCA_034694025.1 Ceratophysella scotica | reverse complement strand
CCCAATTGTCGTCCGCCCAATTGTCGCCGCCCAATTGTCGCCCGCCCAATTGTCCCCGCCCAATTGTCGCCATACGGTATAGTGTTGCATGAAATGAAGCTGGTGAACGTGCAAACCTAGTAAGAGGTTACCTGAAACCTAACTAAATTAGGGATGAATTTTGTTCTTACCCAGCTCTATTCGTGCGTCGTTGATCTGAGCTTTAGTAGGACGATCCTGAAGACAAGGCTTGACATTGACGACAAGGGATGGGAAAGTTTTGTTATTATTCGGGTCCTTGTCACTCTGTCCATTAATCGTGGAAGTAGTCTCCATCACTTGAGTTGGTGCGGAGGGAGGAATCGTCGCCGGCTTGGACATAATTGGCCTAATTGTCACACCTCCAACTTGGCGGGTTCCGCTTTGAGCTTGTGTTCCAGGAGCGGGGCCACCCTTGGTCAAAAGAGGAGGTGGTCGGGTAGGAGGCAGAGCTGCTCTCATTTGTGCTGCAATGGCGGGAGCTCTACAATTCCAAACAAATTCAGGATTAATTAGAATAGCGCATTGTATATTTTATTGATTAATTCCATGTGCTAGTCCGTTTCGGACAAAACGGAGACAAAAGGACCTCGAATCCTTAGACTTTGCATTTGAATTCGCAGCATGACACGTAGAAATTCCGCTGTGAGTTTCCATGCATCTGTATCATTGGTTTTGCATTTTTGTTTTATTGCAGCGTACCTGAGTGGCGGTGGTTTCGGAGCAGGAGTGAGTGTCGGGCGCTGGGGTTTGTTTGCAGGTGAGGCGCCGGTGATTGGGTTGAGTGAAGTGCTTCCAATGATCTTGGGCGTCGTGTATGTCTTGAGGGGTGGAGTCGGCTGATTAGCCGAAGGCGGTATGCTCCGAACGGTCGTGTTGCCCACGGTCATAGTCTGCATTGGAGCAGGGACACGTGGAGATGGAGTTCGATTGACTTGAACAGATCCCCGTTGGCTGTAGACGGAAGAAATGACGGGGGAGCTCTGAGGTCTACTGTTAGACATAATCATGTTTGGAATCGTCATGATTTGGCTACCCAGTGCATTCGTCGTAGTGGTAGTGGTAGCTGAACGCATTTGGTTAACTGCAAAACGGATATAGTCAGTCAAAACATTAGTCAACTTTCTGCCCGAGCACAATTTTCACCTTCTGACTTGTGACCTTGTTATCTTACCTTGGGTAGTGGTAGGCATCAACAGCAGGCCAGAATTAGCATCGAACAGGAGGGGTTGGAACTGGTTCATGCTAAGAACTTGACCCGACTGAAGTGTGAGACCTGCACCACTCGTGGACTGTAAAGTCGAAGTTTTGGTAGTGACGTTGACACGCTGGAGATTGGAGTCTGCAAAATCGTTAGGGAACGTTTAGTGTTAGCGCATTAACAAAATTTTGTATCATTGACATTACACTTTTTGTAGGGGTACGCTGAGCGTGACATACTTTGTTGATAGGAAGAAGCAGTAGGCGTAGTAGCAGGAGTAGTACCACTGAAGGAAGTGATTTGAATTGGTCTGTTTTGACGAACTACTCCGAGACTGATAGGCGTTCTCATGGACGTCATTGGCGATGGATTTCGGGAATTGTAGATTCGAGGAGCTTGAGCCATGGTGACCTGAGGAGCGGCAAAGGTGGTACCGTGGAATGAAGGGCCCAGAATTGAAGGCGGTGTGACAGGCAAGGAACGGCATGGTTGAGGTGGACGAGTCAGTGATCGGTGTGGACCGCTCAGACCCAGAATGGCAATTCCGCCCATGTTGTACGCTGTTCTTCGTCTCACCTTCAGCTGCTCCAGCTTTTCCTCAAGCTCCCGTTGCTCCAGTGCTTCCAACTAATTTAATGTGATCATGGAATATGAAATATGAATAATAGCAGGATTAACAAAGGACGAATTTCCAAGTGCCACGTGACGTGACACATTCGTGACATGACAACTAATGCATAGCTTTGCCAAATGCTTGCTTCATAAGTAAAGATTGGAAGTATCGCCTGCTTAAAATTAGCTGTCACGTTACTCACACAACAGTCGAGTACGATGGGATTTCAGCAGAAATTCTAATCCAACTTGCATGAATTATTGGCCTGACTTAGCCGAGCCGGCTGTGAGCCTTGAGTTGGCTCCATTCCCTCTCAATTTCACCGGCTCGGCTAAGTCAGACCTATAATTTATGTAAGTTGGATTGGAATTTTTGCTGAAGTCCCATCGCACTCGGCTGTATAAAGAACAATGGCGCCCAATTTTGAGTGCTGCGAATCTTACTGTAACCGCAAAAGAATAGACAATAAACCTGACTGTAACATATAAATATATATTTTGTGCGTCGATTAATTTTGAGACAGGAGGCGGTATGCATTTGAAACCTCCAAAATACGCGCATACAAACGCAACAACCGTAAAATATGCCAACCAAATGTATTATTTTGTGAAAAACCTTGATTTAGGCTAGATGGACAATTCGATTGTACATGTTCGTTGTATTTTCATAAATGCTAAAATATTAGTCACTGGTCAAGGTATTGTGGAGTTTTTGTGTCTTCGATCGCTCAACGTACGCTTATGAGCAATGAATGACCCTTTGGCGTCGCAATTTGAAAATAGCGCATAATGTTTTAAAAAATCTGATTTTTTTATAAAGCAAATGATTTTATTTTGCTTTTGCTTTAATTTAAAAAATTATTTACTTACTTGAATTATATCAGTTCGTTTGATTTTACTCGGATATTTTTTAATTAAATCGGAAGTCGAGCCCGTAATTTTTCTTCCCCAAAATGTATAATAGCACAAAAAATGAAAAGGAACACAATAGTGGTTGTGCCACCTATTCCGTGAATGTGCAGTGAAAAACCAGTAGAAATGTGTAGAACACATTTTAGTTTTGGGGTCCCGATAACTGCAAACTTCACCCTTTCGGAAAATTGTCGATTTAGTGTTTCATAATTTTTACAATAGTGAAGCGTGCTCCTATTTGTTTTGAAATAAGTACCGCGGAAATACTTCGCAGTACTTACTACAATTTTATAAAAATAAGGATTTACATTTTAACCCAAAATATCCAGTGTTTAACCAAAGGGTGGTCGTCAAACTCGTATTTTACGAGTTTTGGCGTTTTAAAAAAACATTTTGGTCAAAAAAGTGTCAAAAGCTGCATAAATATTAGCTAATATGCAAATCAAAAATAAAAATCCAAAGTTCAAAGTACTTATGCCAAAATATGCAAAAAGGGGAAAGAGTATATGGATCAGGTCGATCGGTATAAATCCGATGTTTCAAAACGCTAACTGTAAAATAAAACAAATGTAGTGCAGATAAGCAGCCATGTCTTTACTCATAACAAGTCTTCTAATCGAAGATTGACGATAAAACATAATACCACTTCTGAATAAAATAAACAGGATGGAAGTTCTAATTCCTGCAGTTTTTGATTTCGATACCACCCTACTTCAACTTTCAGCTTTCAGTTTGACTTAAATTATCGAAGAACCTTCATTTTCAAAAAAAATGTGCATCATCTGAAGACGAAAATTCTCTTTCACTAGTTTTAATATAATTTATTTAAAAAAAAACCATGTTTTTGCCAGATTGAGATTGGCCATCTGGCTTGGCTTTGACTTGCTGTATGCGATTGCGATGTAAAATGTAAATCCGTTCTTTCACAACAACAAACTTCTACAGTACCCTGACCCTGACATCATACAACCCCTAAAGGCTTATCAAGATCTACCAAGTCTAATATTCAATTCAGGTACTTAATTCACTTCGCGGTATTTATTCATATGCCGGGACGTACGCATTTTGCTACATTCATGGTATGTTTAGTATTATTCAAAATTGTTCAACAAAAAATCTCATTAAACATTATTACATAATACAACAAATTCTACCACATTCGTATTTAAGCCAAAGCCAAGGCCATCTCTCACTCGCCTTCGCTGTGCGACTAAACACTTAAATACGACTACACTTGACCTGACAACCAACATATAATTTATCCGGTCGCAGTAGTGTCATTTTTGGACTCATTCCAACACGATAAATAGACGAAAAAACGGCGGTGCTTTACTATCTTAATTTTTAAACTGAGGCCTCTCTTAAACAGTCTAAGACTATTTATTATTAAATCTTTTAAATCCTATAAAGTGAGTGAATGACTGTTCTCGTTCTCTGGTCCAAAGCAATACACACAATTAGACCCAAAAAAAAACAATGTGTGTCGAAACAGAAAAAGATTACATAGACTTCGTGTTTTTGTTTGGAATTCTAGTTTTTGTAGTTGGTTAGCATTGACTTCATTCTTATTTTTACCGAAATGGCGTGCATTGCATTCGTCTCGAAGTACTCTTAAAATTTTGAATCGACTACTGCACTCAACTTCAAACACTTTCAAAGTAAGTTGGAATTGCCACTGCGGTTTTCATAACGCGAAACGCTCCAAGTGCAAAAAGTGGAAACGCACAAAATTGTTCCACGGTTAATTCTTTCAAAAAATGAATTGGCTCACCTCTTCTTTGAGTCTCTGACTATCATCGAGGTCATCATCGTAACACTCGAGCACGGCAGTACTGGTTGGCATTTTAGTTTCCAATGTGTCCCGACCCGACTCTGGAACTGAAATTAAATTGTTTGTTGTTTTTATGGTAGTTCTATAAAACCGCTAAAAAGGAGGGAATTTTAGTTATTGATGGATTGTATTGTAGCTTGTAGCTCCTGAAGTTGATCACTATTTTCCTAGTAGTGTCAGAATCTGGCTTTGCAGCCTTTTTTCTGCCGTCAATACAACATTTCTATGCCGGGATCACGTGAGATGGGATATGGAATACGGGTTCGAGTACGGGGAATTGCATCTTCAATGCTTCAACTCACTTCGGTTTTGGTTGTGCTATTTCCCATATAGAAACACGTACACCTCTCTTATGTAGTATACCGTATTACATGCAGTACAGTTGGTAGTTAGCATGTTGGGACATGGGGCAGGTGAAGCGCTCAGTTGTTGTTGCAATGCAAAGCAAACTGAATTTCAGTATAGTATAGAGGGTGGAAGCAGGTCCCCACCCAATATATCCTTCGCTACAGCCTTAAGCCAATTTAACACACAAACATGTATAAAAAATTCAATGGTTCCAAAATCAGCTACTTGGCGCTACAAGCGTGGTGTGTCTGTACGTCAATTTCCTTCCCCCTTTCCCCTTTCCTATCATGTAGCTTCAGAATACATAGGACAGAAGCCACGTTTAGCTTTCCACGTACACTCCCATTATCACGTGTATTGATAGCTCCGCCCCTTTCGAAAACCATGTGATATGGAATGGAATTCCGATGCCAGATGCTGCATACATATAAAATAAAATAGTACAGTGCACAAAAATAGATAATGCTTATTTTAAATATACGGAGTTCTTGGCTGTAACGTATTGATCAGCGCCATCGGTTGAAGTAAATATTACGGAACAGGTTGTAACTGCCCATTGTAACCATTGAAAAATACATATTTTAAAGCGATGTTGGCTTCTCTTATGCTTTTTTGATCCTGTAGGTTAGGTTAGATTAGGTTATGCCCGAAAGGCGCGTTGGTAAATTCTGGTTAACTTAGGTTAGTCAAAATTTTGGGTGGTTACAACGGGTGGTTACAATAGGAGGTTAAATCCTGTTCCGTAATCTTTCCTTTGACCGCGCCATCCTGGAAACTCCTCAAACCAAAGCTAGACATTGCACATTGCACATAGACATTGCTAGACGCCTTGCAATTGCAAGTTGCTGGATACCCTACACCCTACATCCTGCACCTGCATAGCATAAAAGAGATAGGAGATGTGCTTTTTGTGGGGCGAAGGGTGTACTGTACAGTGCACAAGAATTCCACAGTAACCCTCTCAGACAGAAGACAGAAGTGTTTAAACTTGCCGAAACCGATGAACTCTTATTCCGAGAAAGCGTTTAATATAATTAAAACCGTCTCTGTTTTTTTAAATTTTCTTTGCTTCTTTTCTTTTAAAAAATTCAACAATTACTAATACAAATATTTTGGATGTCTATGTCGTGTACGAATGCAAATTATTCAGGCCCAGGTACCTTAAGCTTTGGCCCTGGGCCATAACGCTACTGGATGCTTAAATTTCGAAAGGAGACTTGCAATAGGAGTTCCGTGGGTCCGATAGTACAAAAGGGAAAATACTCATTGTCAGTCATTTCATTATAAATTGGCGGAATTCGAGGTCTTTGGAGGACGTGTACTGGGTTGCAAGATTTTCTTTTGTAAAAATCTCAGAGAATCGTAATGCTTCCTTATGAACGCTATACATTCGGTTCAAGGAGATATATTATATGGTAATGGCGTCTCTAAGGAAGCAAAACACTATTATTCTCTCAGCGGTTTACACAAAAGGAAATAGTGCTACCGGGTTTAACATTGAGAAACAATGTCAGAATCCAAATCCCCAAGAGAAGTTTGAAAACGAGAAATAAGAGATATCAAAAGCAAGGTAATTGTTTATTACCACTTTTCTTGGGTGGTTGAATCTTTGGTTGTGTCAACTTCAAGAATAACCTCTTCTGTGTTGGATTCCCGACATCTCTCTATGCGTTTCTTGAGTCTATCTTAGTGGCCGTATTATCGATAATCATTAAGTATCGATAATTATCGAGAATAAAATTATCGATTAACCGAAATTTTTAAATCCGTTGTCGATAATTTCGATAATTTTATAACTTTATAGAAAGGTTTGTAAAAATTATCGAGGCCCGATCGAGGGTTATTGGCCAGATCTTGCGACCATACTTAAATTACCATTGAGTTTAGTTCTGTGAATTTGAAATGAGAATCAATAAAATTGGCAAGGGATTGTTACATCAATAGTGACGGTACGGTACAGCGGTAATTAGCGTTCTACCGGTTGGCATAAATGGGCTCGTGTAAGTGGGCCCACATTTCCAGCCCGCAAAAGTGGGCCCACTTCCAACTTACGAATTTCAACGGCGCAGTGGGCCCAAACTTGGTATTTAAGCTTTTCACAACTGTGACATGTTTCAAAAAAAATTCAGCCCGGAATTCACAACTCGAGATTTTTGCACATTTCCATGTTGGGTTTAGGGTTTAGTGCATCACAGTTCTGGAACCGCGCGGCGCTTTGAGCCCAGACTTGGTATTTAAGCTTTTCACAACTGACATGTCTCCAAAAAAATTTCAGCCCGGAATTCGCAAGTTGGAAGTGGGCCCACTTTTGCGGGCTAGAAATGTGGGCCCACTTACACGAGCCCATAGAATGGAGTATATGTTAGGACCACAGCCCGAAAACGGCCAATGGCCGTTTTGAAGAAACGACCATAGCCCGAAATAATGTATTGAAATTTTATTTCCGCCACCGTCGGGCTTGTTATTCAACTTTAATGAACCTATTCGACCAAATTAACTACAGGACAACATATTTAATGTATGTTAGGTTAGGTTGCATGAGTTTTGAGGCCAGCAGAAATCTTCAAAATTTCCTAAATAAAGTAGCCGGTAGCGTTTTTATCAGCAAACCTAACCTATCCAAAATAGGTCAGTCATGTGTGTTTAGGTCATGTTAGGTTAGGTTTAAATCGATTTTGCAAAATTCCAAAATCTTGAAGAACTTTTCGGGCAATGGTCGTTTTTGGGCTCTGGTCCTAACATATACACCCTATCACATATCGTCATCTCTTCTATGAACTTTTATTGTTTTTGTCATTTAGCATCACAAGGAAAGAGGAGACCAAGTTATGCATATTTAAATAATTTATCACTTTAGAATTTAGCCGGAGTGACTATCCTACGCGCATCTGGAATCTGAATATTCCTTTTAGGCAGAATGCGCAAAGCGCAATATTAAGCCCTGGATCTCCCGCTCGATAGTTTTCTGCTGACCAATAGTTGATAGTTTCCAGTCTTAAAGGCATAGAATTGAAATATTTGATAGCCTGACATTTACTTCGTCGGAGGAATACATTCCATTTATGTAGGTACTTATTTACTTATTAATTAGTGGTCCATTTATTCAATCCGATTTTGAACATCTTGACCCATACATCATTTTAATTTTAAAAACAGCTTTTGTCAGACTGGGTTTACTATTCAATGCGCTTCACACGACCGAATTTATTAAATTTGGATTTTGGTAAATGTTACTGATTTGCTATTAATGCTTGTAAGAAGAAGCGGGCGGTTTGCTTAGGATAAGATATTTTATGATGACAGATTTCTCATTATGTGCGACTCAAGGATGCTACAAATCTGTGTCAAAACGGTTGAAAATAAAACGCGATAAATTTGAGTGTGTTCATTTTCTCATCAAATCGAGATTGATTTGTTTAGCTTTGCACCGAATAACCGAAATATTGCACTAAAAATTACAGGAAGTCGTTAAGAAGAAGGAAAAAAAGAAAAGGGAAGAGAGAAAGAAAAGGAAGAAGAGAGAAGGAAAAGGGGAAAAAAAGGAGAGGAAATATTCAAATTGATAGGAATGTGCAGTCGCGCTCGCCGACTTGGGTTTTAGATGCCCGAAACTTCCTTGTGCCTCAGCTCAGTCCATAGGGAACGTCTGACTCTAATACAAAATACGGTAGAAATGTGAACTAATAAAGCTGAATTCAGGCTCATTGCAATGTAGTAATTAGAATGATGTTTTTTTTTTAAATGTGCTACATTCGGCAAATCAAAATATGGTCACCCTGCTTAAGGTGGTTCGAAACGGAGCTAGAATTCCTATTTCTTTAGAACGAATTGTCGGATCTAACGGTTTTGTAAAGCTAAATGCACGAGTAATAATTTGATGGTTTCACATTTTTCAAAAAAAAAATCCAAAATTTGGTTGCGAGCCCGAGTTGACTGGATAAATGTGCAGAATTTTAACACTTAGAAAAGTAAAATCGAAAACGTAAAGCCATCAGATCATTACAGCCAACATTGGCTTTCGAACAACACATTGGGAATTCAGTAAAATATAGTAATGAGAAAAATAGAGATTTAAAATCAGCAATTAACGCATGCGGAAATACACCATGTGGCACAAGGCGGGATGCAAGGTTAGCACAGCTTGTCACATTCTAATATGCATGGTGCTGCATTTTTCGTGTGTGTGAAATATGATAAGTTGGAATCTCAATCCTGCCGGTGCCGCACCCTGGGACATAGACAGGCAGAAAGTTCTTCACACTGTACTGAATTAGCCTCCTTTTCATTTACACCCTTAATTAAGGTACCTGGCAGATCTTTCTCTTACCATTCAACAGCTTCCTTCTTGACTGGATCTGGTTGTCCATCATGAGGTCACTGGTCGGTTGGTGTTGGTAGTAGGTGTGTGTCTCCCAGGAGAAACGAAGCCCTAGCTCTTTAATTGTTCTATATACTGTGGTCTTTGAGATATTTACCTGCCGAGCAATTTGCCATTGGGCTGGCGGATATTTCTGTGATGTCAGTTGCAAAATTTCTCTTAAAATGTCAAGTGTTACCACTTTTTTTTCCCGGGTTGAAGGAGGCTCGTCGGTTTTGCCAAACTCCTTTTTCCAACATCACTACGAGTACATCTGGATTGTTCTAAACCTAAGGCATCCGTCGCGTTGCGGTCAGTTGACTTTTGCATTATGAATTATGAAATTACACTGTCATTTTGACGTTGACTGTTTTCGAGAAATGAGATCTTCTTGTTGCTGTACTCACTGAATGCTAGCTTTCAAACAGGCCATCATTCACCGCTCTACACAGTCGCTCTATTTTGTTCCTTGTCGTACGAGCATGATGGCACTGTGCACTCAACTCACTCGATCTTTACTTCACTCACACCAATTGTATTGAGAATTGAGATTGAGATTCGAATTGAATTGAAACAGGAAACCGCTCAGAGTCAGGCAAATTTCATATTATGCATATGAAATACGATTAATTCGAGTTGGGTTTGCTTAGGTTATTTGATTATAACGAAACACACGAAAACGCCTTATTCATCAGCCTGTGCAACGCGTCGCGGGCGGGTGTAAAACGTTGCGAGTTTTATCCGGTTCTCGAATCAACTAACCTGAGCTGGGTTACGGACTTCACATCTAACCCAAACCCAACCAAACTTCGTCAATCATCAAAACTCCACTTCTTACTTTTCTCATTCTCCTTGGAGCAATGAATTTAGCGAGAAAACGATTACTGGCGGCATCACACCAAATACCAAACCAACACGATTCACGCGTTAGCAATACATGCGGAATGAGAGCTAGTTCAGAGGGGTTGGGTGTCGGACCGGATACCGGATCTCTTGGTCAATACATACGTCAAAATGAGAAAAACTAGCAAAAGTTTGCTATTTTAGCTAGTGCTTGGCGTGATTTTTCGACCTCCAGGGGGTATCATCCTCCCCTCCGCCCCAGTTTCGCCCCAGCTTACAAGTCGGTAGAGATTTGCAACCTAATGCAAGCGATCGATGGTCGATCCCAATGCAATTCTACCAACACTCGGCACAGCCTTCATTCAGCTCAGCTCTGAGAAAACAGCTTCGCATGAACAATACTTCTTTAATAAGTGCAATTTCAGCCGAAGGGCGTACTTATGCGAACGGTTGTATTCTTAGCGGTGCGTAACGTTAAAGGATATCGGAGCAAGTGCATGTCCCGAACTGTAATCTGCCAGATTTGGCTCGTCAAAATTTGCAAAGTTGTTCCTATATAGAGCCTTCTGAACAACTTTTCTATAAACTTCAACAAATTCTATGCATGATTTGTTTGACCGTTAGAAATTCGCCCCTTTTTGCGCGGGTCAAATGTCAGGACCTGTACGATCTGGATGAAACATGGCAGATCTATTTCCTGAATCATTCTACGCAATCTTTAAAGTGGGCTGTAGAAGATCCTAGGTTTGGTTTGACTGTATAATTTTTTTTTGTGCCACAGTGTTGGTTCACAAGTTGATGGATTTTCAACGGCTAAAACAAGGTTGCTTTTAGATAATCTAGAGAATAATTCTGCCAAGTTTTATCCAAATCGGACATGTCGTAGAACTTGACCCCTGCAAGAAATTCGAATTTCTAACGGCCAAACCAATCATAGAATCTCGGTGAGGTCTACCGAAAGGTTGTTCAGAAGACTCTAAGGAAACAAACTTAGCAAAGGAGCTAAATGGACAGAATATCACACTGATGCCCTTGCTCCGATCTCCTTTCACTAAAATAAATTATAAATTCCCACTCATTTTTCAAAATTATTTCATCGCCATGGAAGGATTTCACGCCGAATACTAAAATAAGCAAAACACCAACAAGAAATATGATCTGGGATTTTACATTTTACCAGGGTGGCTTCACAACTAGTTTGTTTGGCTGGGCTTCGCTTAATAGGGTGGGTCAGGTAGCAATTTCTGTAATACTAAAGTCTCGTCCATCTGGAT
>JAQFXZ010001659.1:0-11398 GCA_034694025.1 Ceratophysella scotica | reverse complement strand
CTACTTCCATTTGAATCAAAGTGTTTTTCGTAAAGCACAACATTTAGGTCTTTAGAATCGCTACCGACCTAAATCGAAGCTGGTCAATTTCCTCGCCTTCGAAGAAAAAATACAGAGTGTTCAACACAAGAATAACTGAACACAGTGAGAAATATAAGTCCACGTTCAAAACACTGAAGTTCCGGAACTGGATATCCAGGATTACAATGTGTGTTTCTGACTTCTAGGTTTCACAGGTTTGACAGATTGACGAATTGACGGTACCTAACTGTAACATTTGTTTAACAGTTGTTGGTTAAAATGAATAAAATTAACTTTTGCCAAACCTTCTCGGCCGCTTTGCCTAAATTTCCCTGCGGTTGACTTTTTTGATACTTTTTCAATTTGCCTAACCTTCATTTGCCTACCCTTCCCGGAATCGTGGCAGGCAGGCCGGTGTAAATTGCTGAGATCTTGAGTTAAAAAAATCTGCAGCGAGCTGCCAAGAATCTCTGGATTCTTGATCCCAATTATAATGATATTAACTAGCAGCAACAAGAACAGAACGTAAATAATTTCTCCATTCTGTGTAATGTTAAATGAATATCGTCTTCACCGTCGGTTGCTTTTTGGCTGGCCGTCGTCTTCTACGAAAGCCCTTCCATGTTTCAAGCACGGAAAACGGCTCATGTCACCGAATACTTCACAGTATGCGTTCCAAACGGTTTCGTTTGAATAAATGAGTCCCGTTCTTCTTTCAAAAGCAAGAAAATATAGATGTGTGTTCGCTTTGACAGTAAAATAGTATTAAAATAATTGCTTTTTCTATTTAAACTGTACTTGTTTCCACTGCTTCGGTCTGCGAGTCGAAGACAATTCTGAGCCGAAGTGGGACGAACAAGAGCGGTGCACATGGAGAGCGTTAATGGTTGGAAGAAGTTCGTTTGTTAAAGTGGGAAGACTTGTTGTACGGATGTCATGTCAAGAACATGTCATTCCCCTTCTCACTTGAGCAAAAGATAAACCTTTCTAACAAATTGTGTTTTCCTCTCTTCTAATTCCTTCTCCATGCATGACGAGACGCACAAAGGACTCAGACATCCTCCAGCTATCAACACTTCCTTTCTCAACACCAAAATTCATGTATGCAAATTCACTTACATCTCATTATTCTTCACCAAGCAGTTCCGCCTCCAGCATTTCTCCACGTTCTAAGGGCATTAACAATTCAACTACGTCGTTTTAACCACTCCTGTAATCTTGACGGTCAAAATCAAAAACTTGTTTAGAAATCTTCATGTTCTTGGAGGGATTCCGGGGCAGTTGAGCAAAAGTAACATGGGCAATATTAAAGCTTGGGAAAAAATAGTCGCGTAGTCACTTCGGCAAAACTTGTTGTGTAGTGTCTTTTTGTTCGTCCAACTTCCGTGACTCATCGCTTTAAATTCAAGAACTGGTCGGAAAAAATGTACAAATGTGTTCCTGATTTGCGAGGTGAACATTTAAACTAACATTGTGCTTCGAATCCAAGCTTCGCAACTTTCACAAGTAGTTGTTGCGACTCATTTTTTATTATTGACTCACTTTTATTAGTATAGTATTTAATGTAGTATTTAAATTAGTATTTAGTTTTAAAGACCACGAACCACGATATTTACATTTGGACATATTCAAGTTTGAATCAGAGTCATTTGCTCTGGATGAAAGCATCGAAATTACAGTTCTGTCCAAATGAATGTTTTTTAAAGAAATGACTAAGTTTATATTTCGCCCAAGTAGCTTTCGCCAAAGTGAGTGACGAGGTTTGGAGGGTCACACTTTACATTTTTAAATGTTTATTTTTCCGAAATAGAAGTGGCCAGCGGCCAGCTGAAGGTAATCATTTTTCATAAAGTTTCTCAAAAATATCAATAATGAGCTTAAAAATGAAATGAAAAGTTAAAAATTGTGGCCTTGATCGTTCAAGCAAAAGCGATCTTAAAATGTAAGTTTTTTATAATGATTAGTGCTACTGGGAGCATTCATCCGAAATAATATGAGGTACATTTTCAATCTTTCGAAGAAATCCAAAACAACCTTACATCAGTTTAAATAACGTAAAAAATTTGAAAGTTCCTTCCAACAATTTTAGTTTTAGAAAGACCTGAATACATTAAATTGGTTTCGGTTGTAAAAAGTTTCAAACGGGCGACAAGGCTCCACCCTACTCCATTCCCATTTTGAACCAATCCTGATTCATGTTAAATAATGTTAAAGACGAAGTGCCGTTTTGGCTAGTTAGACTCTCAAATTCAACATGCAAGACTACCACCACGCTACCACAAGTTTGACCCTATTATATTGGTTTCCATTTGATCCTAGTCTCATTTGCTTACCATCACTCATCACTCATCCCTTTGTTGGAATTTGGAACCGACCAGAGGAAAGGATCAGGAAGATGTTTATAAATGACCAAACGACGATTTATGCCTCGAGATGACCTGGAGCCTGAAGATATACTTGCTCAACTCTATTCTTCTGCTTTCTCCAAAAAAGTCGAGTCAGCCTTCATCTCCATACAGACAAGAACAAGAAAAGTCACACTTCTTTTGGGAGACGAGAAATCTGGTAAAAACTTTTTTCTAATGAGCCTGGGACACAGTCTCTCTCACTCCCTAATACTCTTTGACACACTCACAAGAAATTATGTAAATGAATCTTGTGCTTTTTGAAAGGGAAAATTCTGTGAGGGCTACAGACGTATAAGGACTATACGGAATTTTTTAAAACTGATTTCCTAGACTAGACTTTGATAAAAATCAGGTCCTCTTCTGCACCAGCTTCATTCAGGATTATTACATGACATCTCAGAGTTAATCGACCCAATCTCCGAGAAGAGAAGCGGGAGACAGGACTGAGTGAACTTTTCACTCTTGTCATTAATTATATTTTTTACGAGGGACGTATGCAGTGGTCCGCTTGTCATGAACTGAAAGTCTGACAAAAGACTCTGCAGTATGGTATTAGCTTGTGATCCAAACACATAAATGTCATGAAAGACCCTGTACCTACGTATGTACTCGTTATAACGCTAAACTCAGCCTATTTCATACCCTTGTATGCATCTTGTTTCATTTTATTCTTGACTGCGACATGCGACATGCTTCAATGCTAAACTAACATAGTGCTTTCCCTATTCCAGCGGAACTGGGAACTGATTGCAGGCAGCAGTTGTGTTTGCGTTAGCTACATATATTGTGTGTGTGTGTGTGTTTGTTGTGAGTACACAATAAGGATCTGCACTTGACTTGACAGTTGACATCAATTTAATGGTCTTGTCTTGTTAGTCTGGTGTGGGAAGTCAAACTGTGCTTCAAATTGTTTTATACACTTTACGTGAATGCACTAAATTATCATTAGTGAAAGTTTTCTGGTTCCAAACGAATAATACGAGCACAGAACCGGATCAGGAAATTTAAACAGTCAGAGATGAACACAGCAGACTCTAAATCAAAACTCAGACGTACTATCAACGAATTCCAAATTCTAATTCAACACTCGTTTCTTATGTAATTCATTTTTTACAATCCTAAATTCCGGGCTCCACTTCACATAATAATAAGAATATCATCGCTAATCCCTTTTTAATTCATTCCATATTTGAACAATTCAGGACATTAACTCGCCACATTAACTCTTCGCTAAATAAAGTAATAAAAAATAAGTGTGTATATGCCTATGCTAGCTTTAAATCCGGTAGCTCTATAAATTATGAGACAATTCAAAGCCCCAGTTCATAGCAGAAGAAATTCGTAACGTGTCCACTTCCTGGCATGCGCAATTTGTAACGGGTGACAGTTCATAGCGATACCTTTGTTTCAATCTTCATCCTTTCTCAAACTGGAATCAATTTAATGATCAAAGGATGCAGTAGGACAAGCAGCAACTAACAAAATCCACGAAATAATGATTCTTCACATTTCCTAAAATATTTAGTAGATTTAATTAGACCACATACGCACACGTTCGGAGTACAAGCAAAATATTTTGAATTGATAAAATTCATCTAGCTATTCAAATTATTCAAATAGAAGGTTGTTTGCAAGAATATACAAGAAAAATGTTTTTTCGGTTCACATACGATATCAGGGCTCGCATTCATTCGTCGAACTTTCACTCGTTGAACATTCATTCTTTGAACAAAATTCCCGTTCGTCGAACTTTAGGTCTCAAACTTGCATATGTCGTGCCCATTTGTGGTAGTTATAATTTTATTAAATTGAACTGCATTTTCTATAGAATCCATTGCGCGTAATGATATGATAGCCGGTAATTCGTGCACTTTCAACATTTCATATAAGTCATGTACATAGCGAATGCTTGAAACACAACGAATACTCAAATACATATAACGCATACTTAAAGCTAGGCCTATATAATGTAGGCCTAGCTAAAACATATCTTGCCAGTCTCGACATAACACACACACGTTAATCTAAAAAGTAATTACTTGTCTACAATTTAAGCTAAATAATAAAATTATTGCATTCTCTCGTAGTGCCTACCACATATGCAACTTTGAGACCTCTTTCCAAGTTCGACGAACGAGGGTTTTGTTCGACGAGTGAATGTTTGACGAATGAATGTTTGCCGATATCAGTATCGAATTTTCGTGGATGCTTGAAATTTTGTCAATCATAGAACGTATTACGTATTACAGTTTACTTGGGAAAATAGTGTAAAAAATAGAAGTTACAGTCAAATACCACAATTTTCAAATGCCACTTGGTGTGTGTGTGTACTACATGCAGAAGTGATTAGGAAGAAGTGAAGCCTGAACGCAATCCCATTCGCTCGCAATAAAGTTATTCCGCAAAGTTCTTCAAAACATGTCCGTAGTTGGAGGAAGTCGTCGGGTGCAATTTGAATCCTGAGTTGACATCAGAAGAGCGAAGGAAATCGAAAGCCTCCTGTTTCATATGCATTAGTTCCCGGTTCTCATTCACTCAATTGGAATACTCGTACGAATGTTCTGTCACACAAAAATGTTTTATTTAATACCTTTAGCATCTTGCATCCCAAATCCAAACCATGAGTTATTCCTTCCTCTATTTCTTGATTGGAAAACTTTCGGAAGGCCTTATCATTATCATTACTACTGTACTCTGCTCGGCTTTCTTTGATCAGGCTCCAAGGTCCCAAGTCCTAACCTAACAAGAATCTGACGCAAAGAGAAAGGTACAACCTGAATCTGAATTCGAGATCAGAGTTAGATTTCAAAAATACCAAATCAAGCTTTTAGATATAGATCAGCCGTGGTTTTTCGATTTGAGATTTGAGTAAATTCTTAAATAATTCTGAATCTTTGATTGGTTTAGTCGTAGTATTTCAATTTCAGAAAAAGTCTGCACGACTTGAGTTCGCAGTGGAAGTAAACGGAAAAAGCAATTCCGGTCCGGTATACGTGTATGTAACTGTGAGATATTGCACATTTTGGGCTTATTTCATCGATAGAGTCAAGTCTCAAGCCATATACGACAGATTACTTAATACCTATCTAAAAACAAATTCTACTATACAATATTGCCATCACCCAGCTGTGTAAAAGCAGCACAAGTATTTGGACCCAGATTAAAATTCTTAGCCTCAACTTGGATTTGGAAGTCTAATTGAAGTGTATGGCGCTACAAGCTACAACGAAACCTTCAAAATAGTTTACCCACTTTATGACTCAAGACGCTGACGTTGATGTATGTTCAATCCACAGGAGTCAAGTCAACTTTACATCAAAGCTAATCAAATCAATTTTTACAGGGCAGAAACTTGCGTCATATTTTCCCACTCATAAACCCTATGGCTCGTTATATTCTTTATCCTAACCTGCTTATCAGAACAATTTTTTTCAGCAAGCGTTCAATATCAGCACTATCCGGTTCATATGAAACGGCTTTCTAGCATGACGACAAACGCAAACTTACCTTTAACAATGCCTTTGCTTGTAATAAATATAATAGCTCCTATAGTTGTAAAGCTAGTCAAATTCTTTGTTTGGTACTTTGCACAGCCTTTCTCGTTAAAGACGCTTACACGTGAAAGCGTATGAGGCAAAAACCGCGACAGCAAAAAAAGCGCGACAGCAAAAAGCGCGACAGCAAAGACACAACAGTGACAAGGATAATAATGTTAGGTTAGATTAGGTTATCCGAGTGTCGCGCTTTTTGGTGTCGTGCTTTCTGCTGTCGCACTTTTCGCTGTCGCGCTTTTTGGCCGAAACCCGTGAAAGAGCGTTTGGCAGGGAAAGCGCGACTGCCGCAAGAATCTGTCAGAGCCTCTATAGTATTACCAATCTAATACGCAACGAATTTTTGCAATCCTGATTTTCTCGCTTTTTTGCTTGCAACCAAGCTGGTTTTATTCCGGTTTTTTAGTCGCACGTAACATATAGAATCCGGAAGATATGTAGAAAATATTTATGTGGCTTGACCATGTGAAAGACGTAGGTGGAGCATAGATGGACACGTGTTAGGCCCTCCGGCCCTCTGGCAAATCTAGGTCCTCCGGACCTCCGGCTAACCTAGGCCCTCCGGCCCTCCGACCAAAGTAGGCCCTCCGGGCCCTCCGGAGGGCCTTTTGCCCATCTATGACGTGGAGTGCACTGAGTTGGCCCCTATGCGGTCACCTATTCGGGTACTCGACTCAGCTTATGCTGCAGTCGCTCCAGTTGTTTCAATTATTTAGAGCATAGTCCGTCAATTAAGTCCTGAGAGGTTTCGAGTTCTGAGCCATTTCGTCTTCGCTTATCGCACAACTCGGACCCGCTCTTCTGCTAATCCAACCTCTTTACTACTTTTATATCAGAAAGATCAGATCAGGAGATAAAGGAACTCATCTTCGCTTTTCAGTCATGTCAACGTTGCCACAAGTCGAGTCCAACCAGACAACAAAGAGAGGTGGATTCCACTTTCCATTAAGAGGATAACACCAGGGACACGCAATTCACAGTTGCAGAGTTTCCACATTTTTCAGTATTCATAGTACTTGGTTTAGATTTACCTACCTATGCATTGAGCATTTGAAAGAATTCGTAAAAATACTACGTCTAATATATTTTCTAATTTAAGGAAATAATTTGGCACGGGTTTCATGAATATTGAACCATACAAGCCGCTCAAACGGAAATTTTTGCATAGCTGCTGACAGTTTATGTATATCAAATTTTTGCACTAAAATGTTTTTTTCAGGGTGAATGTTACTTTATTTCTCTGCTAGAACATTAGTTTCACTGTCTAAGAACTCTTTTTGTCTTAGGTAGCAATACGGATTGCTTCACTTTTGTGGTATAGAGGTGGTTCATCAGATAAATAGTTGACAAACGCCAAATTGACAAACATGTTTTCTATAAAGTCAAAAATCGATAACTTGGCAAAGAACACTTTTTCTTTCAGTTGTTGAACTTGATTTTTCAAATTCCATATGGTATTCATTGATAATTTTGTATATTCCTTTTATAGAAACAATCACACATTTTTTGATCTCATCTTAAGAGCATTCAAACAAAAGCTGCTGATTTTGAGCAAATTTTCAACCATTTGATATGGGAAATAAGCACCTTCTTCAGATCTGCAGTCCTGACATAATGTATTGTTTTTAAGAAAATTTAATATCCTTGCACAAAGGTAAATTGACATGAAAAGTAGACAACAGACTTCCCGAAACGACAGCGAGTACTACAAGAGGCGTCATGCACGAATTACAATAGAGTCCATTATGTCTTTGACAATGACATTGATATAGACTCATGGTTTTTCCAATTCAGAAGTTTTGCAGCTTGAAAAAAAAAATGATTTGCCAATTGAGTTTTTGCCAATCCATCATGGAATCAAAGTGAGAGAAAGAGGAGCAGGATCAGACTTTCACTTCCTTCCTTCATCACCTTCCCTTCCTTTCCACAGTTCCAGACTCAATTAGTTTCTCTGCAACTCAACAAACACTCAAGCACTGAATCATCTATCCAGCTGAGCCACAAGCGGAACTCCGATTCCTCTTCAAGAAACAATCAGGTTAGCCCTTAACCGAAATAAATCCCATTTTTGTCCAGCCTGGTAATCCGACAATTGGGTCAAACTGAACTGCCAAATTCTTCCTGTCAGGTTCATTTCAGTGCAAAGTTTAGTCGTTATTCAATCACAATTAGTACCACAAGTAAGTACAGCCCGGGCAGCATTTGATAGGTCAACAATTGAAAATATTTGGCATAATTTGTCGCAGTCAATCCAAGACTTATCGTTTTGTAACTTATTGATTATACAAGGTAGACACAGTAGTAGGGTCTCAAATATCTATGTATCCCTATTCTTGATTTTTAACCTATGTGGTACGATATCATAGTATGTACCGGTTGCGTTGCGGTATCATGTTCCAGGATTTATCGACAACATATGGATTAAAGGTTTTCGAGAATGCGAGAATATAATTTTTTGGTTTTGGATCTTCGGCTTGCTCTCAAATACAAACTGCACCAGTTACCGGTGAGAGTTCACTCGATGACTATTCTTGCAAGTTGCAAGGAATAAACATGGACAAAGCACGTGTAGTTTCAACAGGCGGATTTGACTTCCGATATCTTACGGTCCGTGATCCGTGATCCGTGATATAGGCAAGCTTATGAGTTTGTGCACCCAGTACAAAAATTAAGGTACGAAATAATTGCATTTATTTTTCCTAGCTTTAACAAGAGATAATTGGCAGATGTCAAAACACCAACTGTCAAAGCCAATATTCATCTGGTTTTTTGGACAGAAATTTGAAGTTAAGGGTTTTGACATTTGCAGTTTCGAAATCTGCAGGAATGTTTAAACAAGAGTTGTTCCTCTAGATTTGTTGGTTAAGCGGCTGCAAAATTCGGACGAGCCCAAATCGACTCAGTCATAGAA
Organism: Ceratophysella scotica; assembly: GCA_034694025.1. NCBI lineage: Eukaryota > Metazoa > Arthropoda > Collembola > Poduromorpha > Hypogastruridae > Ceratophysella > Ceratophysella scotica. Next base: position 2,507 of record JAQFXZ010001659.1, on the reverse strand, counting down.
TATACTCTTATCCTAAACAAGTCAATTGTGACTGACCCAATCGTCGTAAAATTTTGGTTATAGTGGGGAAAATGTGCCTAAGTGATAGAAAGGGATCATGGACTTTTCCTTTCCTTCTTCTGCATTCCCCAGAACGTTGCCCAGTCTGAGTTGTTTGAGAAGCTCTCGAATATCTTTGAACAATTTCAACTTATTGAGAGGAGGATTTGTGTAAGTTTGTTCCTGTTGCCTGAATCTGTGAAATGATTCGTCTTTTCATATGTAAATCGGGCGTGTTTGGAGGTGGGTGGGCAGAAAAGTTGTGAAGCTGGAGTGAGAAGAGGAGTGAGGATGGTGAAAGCCAGCCTAATCCCTGAACCACTCAAGTTGTTATTGGCAGTCGGAGTGGTCCGTATGCATGGACCCAGCTTGATAAGCCCTCATACGGCTCCAAGGGCATTAAGGGAAGAAATAACAGAAAGCATTTATCTCCACGGACACGGCCAATAACAATTGTAATGCCGTCTAATGTCCTCCTACCCGTGTCTCCCCACTACAACTCTTTACACTATTTATGCGTCTGCTCTCAGCTATGGAGTACACTAGCTTTCAGGACCACTTGTTCCAAGTCGTCCCGTATCCGAGTTACCTCTTTCCCTCGCATAGAGATTCGAGGATCCGCGGGAACAGAGACTGTATCGTAAAGCTGGATAAGGCCTTTCTGATCCGGATAGATTATTTATTCAATCGCTTTCTCTCTCACACAACACTGCGAGAAGTCTGTTCTTCTCCCCTCCAGGTCATATGGTACTGTACTCCCAATCCCAAGGTCAGGTGCACAATTCTTGACATCCGGATTTTACGATGGGCATTCTCATGTTTTCAGAATGAACGGGGCCTAGTCTAGTCGGCAAGTTAAGCAAAAGTCACTTGGGCAAAAGCAAAACTATGTTTTTCTTTTAAATAAGAGGTCACTTGGCAAAACTGTATTTCAGTTGCTTTTCTACGAGCAAAACGTGTCCAATTTTGTTTTCAATTCATATAGGTCCTGTAATTATACTGAACCTAAAATTCGATTTTAATTTAAATTGTGCCCTAACGGAAGGCCGGACTTTACGCCAAGGGACCGTTCGCCAGCGACATGTTCCGCCGCCAGAAAAAGACTGAAAACTGCTGGCTGAACAAGAAAGATAGCTTTTCTAAGGTAGTCTTCAATTTGCATTGATTGCATCCAAAAAAATATCAACGGCAAAAAGTCCGGCAAAGGCATTCCTCAGTAAGCGAATAATCTCAAGGCGAATGCTCTATCGGCGAAACATGGCATTGGTGAACAGTCCCTGTCCCTTGGTGCAATGTCCTCGAACCATCTTAAATACTAAACACAATTAAGTCAATAATAAAAAAGAGTTACAACACACACACACATCCTGGAAAATTGTGAAGCCTGCTTTTGAAGTACGATGTTAGTACAGACAGGCATGCACCTTAGAAATCAGGAACACGGAGATTTTACCGACCAGTTCTTGGATGTAAAGTGATGGTCCGGTAATTGGGCAAGCAAAGAATTAAAAAAAATAGTTTTGTCAAGTAACTTGAATTTGTTCGCAATACGTTTTGTTTTTGCCCAACTGCCTAGAATTGGCAGACGGGCTTATTTTACAGATGAATAGGAAATGTACGATTCAAGTTAAGGGATGAAGCTCATGTGAAGCCTTAAAACGATCCAATGTATTTAATTCTAAATTAAACATTTAGCGTGTCGTTCGTGCCGCCAGTACCAACCACTTGCTTAGGCAGGCAGGCAGGCAGGCATGAGCACTTAATATTGTTTAAACGAGGAGTAAGTGCCAAAGTTCTAAATCCCTAGAACATGGATAGTGAGTAGCTAAATTTCTGTACAAGGGATTTGGGAGTAGAACAATGGTTACTGTTCCTATGTTCCTCCGCTGAAAGCACGGATTTTGTTAAACTGCGTACATCCCTAGAAACCTACACTGAGCCGGGCAGCTTGACAATGGCCTCCGGTACTGTCTGGGGAATAATTAAGCGACGACAGTCAGACAAAACAAAGCTCTTCGTTCACCGTTGTAGCCACTTACATATTCACGTCAATATTGTACGAGGCTACCAAACATTAGGTTTCTATTAGAAGTAAGATGGATTTTAAGAAATTTAAACAAACAAGGCTTTCGAAGAAACCTATTATTTTTAAAGCCTGTATCTTTACGTAAATGATTCGAGAAGGGTCTGTCAACACGACTCCAGTAACAAATCTATACTGGTCAATTCAAGATCCGACCTTTTTCGCAGATTCTTAGGAATACAGGGCCGTAAAGTATTGAGTGAACATATCTATAAGTATGTACAGTTTTAATTACAACTAGCGGGCCCACGAATCAGTGCTTAGCACTGATCCGTGTACTGAATTGAATTTTCATTCCCTTCATTCGTCCAACTTTCGCCCACCCTATTGTCCCTGGCCAACATTTGTCCACCCTATTGTCTCCCCCAACTTTCGCCCACCCTAT
>JAQFXZ010001658.1:0-11399 GCA_034694025.1 Ceratophysella scotica | reverse complement strand
ATTGCCAAATATTTTTATGCCATGAGATCCACAATGAAATTGTCTTCAATTTGGTGTATCACATGCCTGGGAGCGGTTTAGCAATATATGAAATGCGAATGTATGCAATCATTATGCGTGACCCTGTGCATGCAGCTACTACATATCTGCTGTGCTGCAGTATTGTATACGGTCACACGTTTCGGTCGGTGACGTCTTCATTATTATGTTCATTTACCATGCATGGATAAGCAGCAGGTAGTAAAGTATAAATAAATGCAATACATACATAGAATGGAAGTGTTTACTTTGTAGGCATTGTCATTAGGAAAATACTCCTATACAATTAGTTTTAGTTTACGACTATGGACTGCCTCCGCTGTGTTTATACGTAGAGCAGACTTACGGGCAAAATCCCGATGAATTCTGTCAAAACGAGTATTACAGACACATAATAATGCAAATGCAACAGATCGTAGTATGTAATGCGTAGCATATACGTACGAATACAACATATATTTAGGAATTGTGCGTTATTTGTTTATCTCAATGCCTACGTCACGTTTATGTGAGGATAGTTAAGGATAAATAATTGTCGTCATATGTTGAGTAGAATTCACAATCACAACCGCCCAGAATACCCATTACCTTACCCATTATTAGAGCCAGCTTGCATGGAAGAAATCCGCATCTGGAAATATATAAATACCTGACTTGATCTTGATATGTCAACCGGATGAAATAGCCATGTCATACTCCTGTTCCTGGTGCGGCGTCCTAAGACTCCTAGTGAATCAGGCGATGGGATGTGATGAAAGATGAAACACGCATTTGCGATTTTTTATTAAGAGAAAGATTAACTAATCTCATTATAGCCTATCGATAATAATCTGTATATTCGTAAAGTTCTGAAGCAGCACAATTGCCAGGTTGCTGTAATCTGCAACCGTCCGCGGTCCGCCATTTACCCTGAACAAGAACAGATCTCAGTCTATATTTTGAACTAGCTGAAAGCCCGTCCTACGGACGGAAAATTTATGATTTAAAATATTGAACAAAACACTCATTCATTGCATGCTTGATCAAGTTGTTTGTCTATTTCCTAATTCCAATATTAACCCACTCTGAATCCTCCAATTGCAGTTCCGCAAGTTCCAGTAGTCATACAAATACAAACTGCGTAAATAAGTTTTGAACTGAACAAAAGTGCTCCTCCTGTACAATTTTCGATTCGAGCAAAAAGTCAAATTCGGGTCCATTTTCCGGTTTTTCGGTCACTCAGGGGTCACAGGGTCATCCGATTAGGATCAGTTTTACGTCGTTTGCAGCGCTGAATTAGTACAAACATATTGAAGTCCAAACTGACTCGTTAGTGCATCCCAGTGTCGAGATAATCGGTAGCACACAGAACACAGACGGACAGACGGAAACTCCAAAATATTGAATAGATTTATACGCACACTTTTTCCTGCTAAAGCTGAGTTTCATTTTTTATGTTACGAGCTTACGAGTATGAGTACTGAGAGTACATAACGCAAACTCGTTTCCATCTGTCAGTTTGTCAAAATGATTTGCAGGATTATGTTTATCCTACAAGTCGTTGTCGAGAAACCAGAATTGCAATACAGCTAAGTTCTAAATTATTCACCATTTCACATTTCAATGCAACAATCAACTCAGACTTGAACAATGTTGTTTACTAAGGAAAGGAACCGGCTTGGCTTCTCAGTGCTAAATTGCGAATTGAGGGTTATGGAGGCGTCCTTGTACCCAAGCCCAAAGTCAAATGCATATTGTTTTTAAAATTACGGAATCTTTCTTAACAATTACACTGCTCGTCTGCAGGTTGCAATGCAATTGCATAGAACATTGAATTATATATTTAATTCTCTTTGGATGCAAATTAACGCCAATTGATGCACATTATTGAACCCGAATTTGACCTAATCCTAACAATAGTAACAGACCTTACGGACTCGAATTCATTTTTTTTCGGATCCGATATTTTTTTACTGTCCGACTTTTGAATGCGAACTCGAAAACGGCCTAACACGGGATCCAACGCCTGATCACAAATACATTTTTACGTAATTCTCTTTCATATTCAGTCAGACCACAATTTTGCAGAAACCGGATCCGGAGACGTTTTAAGATCCGACCAGATGAAATGAACATGAAATTCCTTCTAAAATTCAGCCTTCAACTACCTACAGCTTACATCGATTTTGGAACGAACTACAATTTTGTAGAGCACAATTAATTATAAATCACGTCGCAGGTACGTATTTGCTGCTTAACAAGGCTCAAATCAAATACCACATGCAGGAGAAAAACGTAGATACGCACGCCTGGAAATGACGTCAATTTTAATAGGTAGTACTACTTCTAAATCTTAGTAGTTATGGTAATTTCAGCTGCAACAAGAAATAATTTATTCTTATGGATGTAGAGCAAAGCATCAATTAACTCAATATGCGATTCAATTTGTCTAGGTACTTCGATTGAGAAATCTTAGTAAGAGTTAGCCGATACGGAAACCTCAGTTTTCACAATATTCCAAATTCAAGTAGACTTCATGCGAACCAAATATCGAAAATCTTCACCATGGATACAGTTTTTACTGGGCGCTAAATTTTATTAGAGCAAGATATACGGCAAGTCGACTGCAATGTAGAAACTAGAGTAATTAACGATGTAACGCCGTTCAAATGCAATCTCGGTCTAATTTCGGTCAGAAATGTAAATTTTGCTGTACAGATCATGTATAAGATTACAGTATGCATACAAGAGAGTAGGACACAGGAAATGGGCACGGAACGATTTACTAATGTGTATATTTCCTAGTGTAACTATGCGAATGTCATCTGAGTAAATACTGTGCAAAATATTGCAAGAAAGTTGAAGACTGTAATTTAATCAAATTAAATTTGGCTAGGTTCCCATATCTTGCTTGAAAATGACACAAGGAATGGATGAACAGCTTCACTCTTAAGGCCTTATTTACAAGGATTTTATATTAAAATCAAAACCAGCTCTTCCGAAAAAATTGAATTCCTTTCGGAAGAGCGTAGAGCTTTTGTTGGAATTTCGGTTTGATTATGAATATGAGACGGAGACGCCATAACAAATCCATTCCGACTTCGCACTAAGCTGAGGTATGGAATGTTGAATTTGCGTCCCGGAGGAGCAAAGTACAGTCCTTGCTAGACATCCGTATAGTTTCTGCAGAAAAACAAAAACAAAAATATTAGACTAGTCGCAAAAAAATTAACTTAAAAAATTAAAAAGATAAGCCAATCGCCGCAGTCATGTGCAACAATCATTCTGGACACAACAAGTGTTGTAAATGTTCGTGTATAAATTAGATTCCTACTTCTGGAATTTTAGACTTAAGCGTTATCGATTGGAATTGGAATAACCAGGACGTGGTCTACAAAACTAAATATTCAAAAACATCCAAGAACAAGTTTATAATTTTATTAAACCACACCACAATAAAGTAGCCTCGTGGGAACCGGTTTTGCGCATAAAGGTTAATTTTCTGACGTCAGGGAAGTTATTTACACTTTTAGCAATGGATTTGGACCGTCAGAATGTCATCATTACCAAGCCAATGTGTTGGAGGAAGGTCTGTCTGTATATATCTGTATTTTTATCCATCATGATCATGATAAATGGTTGTGACTTGTGACTCGATAATGAAGAATGTGATTCCAGGATGATGCAGTCGTAGCTTGACCAAGCAAGAAATAAAACTAGTGTCTGTCGATAATTACGCCAAGTTCAGCAAAATTCCACGAAATAAGATTTCCTATTCATGTCGAACGATTCCCTTAGTTCTTCTTTCCGAAAACATTTACCCACGCTCAGGAAGGTCGTATTCCCCTGATCTTTTCCTGTTTATGAGTCCTTGAGCCTGAGCTGAGTCTGAAACCAAAACCTGAGGCGAGGTCGGGAACTCAAAAATGTTTTTGTTCCAAAATTTTGTTTCGGTAGGTTTATTGTTTGCAACTATTACCTATCTTGAAGCAAGACCTCCAGATGAAGCAAACTTCTTGGAAGACTTTTCGTTCAAAAATTCGTAAGTCGAAAAACTTATTTGCAATTACGGCCTAATTTTTAAACTAAGAATTTTTAGTAAAAGCATGCAATACGCAATACAATGCATGTACATGGGGGTTTTAATTTATTCTGATTTCGAATTTGACACCAGGATGACTGCACAACCTTTTCCAGGCGCGTTTATTAGGAAATTTAAACTAATAGTGATTGATTAATGATTTAAAGGTCAGTGTTGTTCATTTACTCTTAAAGTTGTGGATTTTAGTGTTGCAGATTCATTCTTGCTGCTTTTAGTGTTACTACGGGTCTAATGATGCTGTTTTTAATACTTTGGTTTTTATGGTCTTCGTGCAAGAATACGATACACAAGTGCAAGCTAAGCATAAGTAAGAGCATTGGGTAGTTTATAATAATTATTTCTGTTTTTTTAACTTTCGTTTCAGAAAAGGCACCTTTACCTATAGTCCCTACTACAAGGGCCCGGTCTGCACTCCAAATGGCGGTATGCGCTACCCCAAGTCCTATGAAGAAGTGGTCACAATAGTTCAAGAAGCAATTCGAAAAAATACGACATGCAAGGCAATAGGAGCCCTTCACTCCGCAACAGATATTGTGTGCACAAATGGAATTGCAATTGACATAAAAGGAGTTCAAGGAATTCGACTAAATCCAGACTTGACTGTGAGTGCAGGAGCTGGAGTAAATATTCGTGACCTCACGGACTATCTGATGGAGCGTGGAAGAGCCCTGAGAGGAATAGCAGGATTTGGAAATATCACGGTGGCGGGAGCTACTGGAACTGGAGCTCATGGCTCATCAATTAAACACAGCGCATGTATCTCTGACCAAATAGTATCTGTAACCCTGGTTGACGGTTTGGGAAAAGTGCGTAAGATTCAAGAGGAGGAAGACCTGCGTGCCATTCGCGTTCATCTTGGACTTTTGGGAATTATTCTCGAAATAACCTTCAAAACAGACCCACTCTTCAAAGTGCGCGCTCACAACTACGTGACGAGTGATGAAATCCTGACAAATGGTCAGGCACTCAAGATGGCAGAGGAAACGGATCAGATCTCACTCTACTGGTTTCCTTCAATGCGGAAAGTGGTAGTGGCCAATTGGACGATGGTGGACGTGAGGACTCCTGGGAATGCTGAAACGAATGACCATGTTCCGTCTTCCAGTCGTACTTGGAACTTCTATACAAATTATATTGGGGAAATGGCCCAACGCTACGACTCACTTCAGACCTTCAACTTTGCTCAAGCTTACTCTGTTCCGTCTCTGATTCGAACTGTGCCGGATGTAATTCCAATCTACTCTGAAGATGGGTTTAGTGTACAGAATCCGGCGGTGGGCTATTATCATCGCATGTTTGCTCCGATTTGTAATTCCACGGGTTGGAAGCAATGTCCTTGGCTTCATGGAAGAAACTCCTTTACAATTTTGGACAACGAGGTTGCAGTTGAACTTTCTAAGATGGCTGAGTTGGTTGAGACAGTTAGGGACATCGTGTCCAAGTCACCTGCTGTCTTCCCTATTCAAGGAATTCTGCTCCGATTCTCTAATGCTACGGATACTTATATGGCCTTGAGTCAGGGACGAAAGTCGGTTCATTTTGAATTTTATGTGAAGACTCGGAAGAATCCTTACGATGACCCAACCATTGGGATTGCTGCTTATCAGGCCGTTATGCAGGCTCTGGTAAGTTAAATATTAAATATTCAACTTATTCCACCAATTTAAATTTGTTTTAATTTGACAGGTTCATAAATACAATGGACGATCACATTGGGGAAAGTCTGGAGCACATTACCACGAAAAAGGCATGTTGGAGCTGAAACTGGATCCGAAGGCCCGTCAGGCGTTCTTGAATAAAATGGAGGAATATGACCCGAATGAAATTTTCATGAATGACTTTGGTCGTAGGTTAAAAGGAGTTGGAACTAAAATCAACATTGATCCCCTAACGAAACATTGTGCACTATTGGACAATTGTATTTGTCAAAATAATGGCGATTGTGCAGCTAATCAGAAATGCTCCAGAATAGAAGGATACCCGGATTTCCCGGTGTGCAAGTCCCCGCCCAGAGATGATGAGGCGGATAATTATCTTCATCCAAACCCTTTTTCATTAAGAGGACTCTCGCTATATGCAAGGCACATTGGCAGGATTCTTGCAAGGAGGATTTCTCGATCGGGCTCAGGGGTCAACTGATTATAATTAGTAGATATAGCATTGATGACTGAACTTTACTGCTTAATACATATTCAAATAAGTAATATGAAATACGCTTTGCTTGCTTTTACTCATCTGTACAAATACATTGTATATATACCCTAACGCCGTTCAAATGTATTCTTTGTTCCATATAACTTATAAGATAAGTAGTCTTTTTTGACGATTAAACAATTTGATGCAATATCCCGAAACCTGAGTATTGAATTAAATACGAGCTTCATTTTCAAAGTGTTCCCGATTTTTAAATTGTAGTTTAATCCTAAAACTAGAACGAGAATTTTACCTAGTTGGTTTTCAGTTCAGAAGATGTGACTCGACCGCTACACCTGCCCTTGAAATTAGTAATTAAATTCAGTCAGATTTCTCATATGATTAGCTTTATATAATATGAAGAAGTAAGCAGGTAGCGAGGTCATTTAATTAAGGCATTGATGAATATAGTCATTAATGTAAGCAGATATAATAGATTAGTTACTAATTAAACTATTTAATAGCATAAAATTCCCACAAACGAAAATTACATATGACAAAAATGCTTTGAACTACGTCTATTGATTTGCTTTAATCCGTTAAGCCATTTGATTATCTTCCCATTATGTAAATTATTGTTCTCAACCAAGTTAAACCTTGAAGCTGGAATATTGAAGGCTTTCCTGAGATAAAATCTAAACCATTCTTTTACGAGTTTTGACTTATGAGCCTTGCAAAACTCATCGGAAGCGCTTTCTTACTTTGCGCCGCTTAATTTTTTCTAAATACTTTGTTTCACCAATTTTATGTTTATTGGACTCAATTTATTTAAAATATTATATCTAATTAGTCGTAATTTTTATGAGTTTGTAGTACAGCAGTCGGGAAAGTTTACTCAAAGTGCACGACAATGCACATGGAAATGAAAAGTATTTACAATTTTAGAAAATATTAACTACGCTCTAATTCATATTTTAGGAGTCGTAATTAAGATATCCAGAAATATTCTTGCCTGGTTTTCTTCGTCTCGTCACTCAAATTCTTCCACAAAAGGAGAACGCACAGGCATAATGGCCCCGGTGGCACCCCGTGCCATTTAGCTGAATTTTTTTTTACACTTTTTCCTAAGACCGTTCTGAACAACTTTTCTATAGGGCTAGCTGGCGATTTTTAACGGCTAAGCTTATCATAGAATCTTTTTTTGTCCCATAAGAAAGTTGTTCGGCTTGATGTAGTAATTAAGTATTCCTACCTACCAATTTACCGCACGGGTTCTAATTTCCCGCCCATGTTTAAATTGCGACTTGCCAACGGTCAAACTATTCAAAGAATCTTCTGAGTTCTATAGAACAGTTGTTCAGAACGGTCTTAGGAACACGTGTAAAAACTTTTCAGCCAAATCGCACGGGTTGGTACCGGGCCATAAGGCGGGTGCAATGTCCTTTCAGTTCAAGCATACAAGCAAAGTAATGATTTTTTCATGGATTCCTGCTGCTCCCAGCTTCTAGGAAACAAATATTTTCAAAGATTCCATGTTTTGTAAGCTATTATTTGTAGTGCAGTGCAACTTGTACAGCCCTCCAGGTTGGTTGAATTCTTTTGCAACTGGTGTGATCTTCTGATACTTCTAATTAAAAAAAAAGTTGCAAAAATAGGCCTCAGATTGACAACACCTTTACTTAGCACTTAACTGTGGGATTTACTGAAGCAGGGCTTGGGATTTCGGAAGATCTTACTTCAATATCCGAGTCCGAGTGCCATACCAATTTCCAATTTGTCAATTCTTTTGGATAAATAAACACAGTTTTAGGATGTCGACTTGCTATGTATATGCCTCAACTTTCAGGAAACCGGTTTTGCGGAATACAAACGTAGTTTTTCCAGAAATGTCATTACAAATACAAATGTTGTCTGTATTTAGATTTTAAATATGTACATATTTGTATGTAACTGGACTGACCTTGAATACGCTGATCGTACACAGCTTGCTCATAAAAGCAAGGTTCAAGCCACTATTCATTCAAATGGAATAGTTTGGATACTGGTTAAGTGTAGCCGAATTCGCACTAAATCCAACTGGTTTTACTCACTAAAACTAGTGTGGGCAGTGGGCAAATTCAAGCGTTCTGCGAAAAGTGGAGTTTGGTTCATTCACCAGGGCAGGGTTCCACGAACAAAGATTTATCTTGATAAACGGGAACTCAAGACCTGTTTCATTTGACGGACGCCGACCAATTTACCTTTATTAGTCCCTTTCTGAGAGAACACGAGCTCAGTATTCCAATTGTTTCCCTGTATTTAACCGTTGGAAAAATGAGTTTGTTAGTGGATAATTACATTTTTGCATTGTTGCTATTGTTAACAACGGCTGGAATTCTTGAGGCAGGGCTAGTAGATAGAGCAAACCTATTTCAAAACACGGCATTTCACAACTCGTAAGTGTAATTTTACACTTATTGTAAAAAATTAGAATCTGACATAATTCACTTTACTAATAAGTTCATGACTAATCGAAACACTGTTTTGGTCAAAAGTCAAAATTGTAATAAAATCAAAATTGATTTTGATTTAAATGTGAGAGTTTTCTGAACACCATCAACGATTTTTGCACAGATGAAGCAAGCCATATTCAATTCAAACTATTATTGGGACAATAACCGTATTTTGTTTTTGTATGGTGTTCAGTGCGGAGCAGCCAAAAATCACGAAACCAAAAACCGCGAATCCAAAAACCGCGAGGCAAAAACCGCAAAGCGAAAAAAACGAGGCGCGTTTTTGCGCGTTCGCGGTTTTTACTTCGCGGTTTTTGCCTCGCGGTTTTTGGTTTCGCGGTTTTTGGGTGAACCCCTTCAGTGTTTAAATACTTTTCACTATTAAATATTCCACTATGCACTCTGTTTCAGGACAACCAACTACTTCACATACAGTCCCTACTACAAGGGCCCTGTCTGCACTCCAAATGGCGGAATGCGCTACCCCAAGTCACAAACAGAAGTCGTCTCCATAGTGCAAGAAGCAATTCGGAAGAACCTCACTTGCAAGGCGGTAGGAGTCCTCCATTCTGCAACGGATATTGTTTGCACAGATGGAATTGCAATTGACATGAAGGCCTTTCAAGGAGCCCGCCTGAATCCGGATACTACGGTCACTGTTGGAGCTGGTGTAAATATTCGCGATCTCTGCGATTACTTGGTGACACAGGGAAGATCCATTGTCGGAATTCCGGGATACGGAAATGTTACTGTTGGAGGTGTTATCGGAACAGGAGCTCACGGTTCCTCCATCAAATACAAATCAAGCATCTCAGAACAAGTTGTTGGTCTTCTAATTGTGGACGGATTCGGCCGAACCCGAACAATTCAAGGTGAGGAAGACCTCCTCGCCTTCCGCGTACATCTGGGGCTTCTTGGAATTATTCTTGAAGTTACTTTCAAAACGGAGCCAGTGTTCAAATTACGCGCTCAGAACTATGTTGTTGGAGATGACATTCTGACCAACGGTCAAGCAATCAAGATGGCTGAAGAAACGGATCAGATCTCGCTCTACTGGTTTCCTTCAATGCGAAAAGTCGTAGTGGCCAATTGGACGAGGGTTGACGTGAGCACTCCAGGAAATTCTGAAACGAATGATCACGTTCCTTCTTCGAGTGCTTCGTGGAATTATTATTCAACACGGTTATTGGAGCTGGCTGACCGGTATGATTCACTTCAAACGCTCAACGTTGCACAAGGTTATTCCTTACCAACGCTATACCGAACTGTGCCGGATTATTTTCCAATTTACACTGAAGATGGATACAGCGTTCAGAACCCGGCTGTTGGTTACTTTCACCGCATGTTTGCTCCAGTATGTAGTTCTACAGGATGGAAGCAATGTCCGTGGCTTCATGGCAAAAATAGCCTTTCAGTTTTAGACAACGAATTTGCAGTTGAGCTTTCCAAGTTGAACGATTTGGTACGAACGGTTAAGGACATTCTCGCCAAGTCACCTGCAGTCTTTCCGTTTCAGGGAATCCTAATGAGGTTCTCCGATGTCACACGAACCTATATGGCTACGAGTCATGGTCAAAAAAGTGTTTATTTCGAGTTTTATGTGAAGCATAGGAAGAATCCTTACGACGATGCTAGTCTGGGCATTGCGGCGTATCAGGCGATTGTTCAGGCATTGGTAAGTCAAAGCCTTTTCCGTGCACCAACTGCTTTAAAGCTCATTGTTTTTGAGCATGGCCTAACTGGAATGAATATTTGTTTACAGGCTCTAAAATATAAAGCCCGCTCTCATTGGGGAAAGTCTGGAGCGTACTACCATGGAAGAGACCTGCTGGAACTCAAGCTCGATCCGAAGGCTCGTCGAGCTTTCTTGAGTAAAATGAAGGAATTTGACCCGAATGAAGTGTTCATGAATGATTTTGGTCGTAGGTTAAAAGGAGTAGGAACGAAAATCAACATTGATCCCCAAACGAAACATTGCGCGCTATTAGACAATTGCATTTGTCAGAATAATGGCGATTGTGCAGATAATCAGAAATGCTCCAGAATAGAAGGCTACCCGGACTATCCTGTGTGCAAGTCTCCACCCAGAAACGAGCCTGATGACTTCCTTCACCCGAAGCCGTTGTCAGCCAAAGGACTTGTACTTTATTTTAAACACCTTGGCAGGTTATTGACGCGAAGAATGTCTCAATCGGGATAAAGACTGAAGTGACTCTATTTATTTTGCAGTGATATTCTAATAATAATTGTATATTTCGATGGCATTTTATTTACTGTAAGCTTAGGTACCTATGTTTAGTCATGCACATGCATATGTGTAAGGTTCGTGCGTGTAAATTACAGTACTTTAAATAGAATATAACACTCAGTTTGAAATAACACAAATTACATCTACCAATTTTACTGAATTAGAAATGATAAAATATGTCTGTTGCACCCATTTGAACCTTCCGATACGTTATTATGTTAACGCTCCACGAATTTTGAATTTCTGGAACTGAATTCATCTGAATTTCAAATCAGTTCAGTAAGACTTTTCCAGATGCTAGGTCCATATGATAGCGTATCAAGTTTTACTATAAGAAGAGGCAAATGAATAAACTGGATAGTCTCGCCTAATTTCCACGCGTAGTAAAGGAGCCGTTTACGCACGC
>JAQFXZ010001657.1:0-11405 GCA_034694025.1 Ceratophysella scotica | reverse complement strand
TACGGGATACGAAATCGTACTACTGCCACTCGGTCCCCATAAACAGTTCAGAAATTTTCACCGAAACTCACTTTGTAGCCCTCTAGTTACAGTGTAAATAGAATTCGAACCTCCTTGGGTTTTCCATTCGCTCTCCAGTGTCTAGGAGTCGTGAGATTTAAAAGGATTTTGCTAATAACAAATACACAATAATGCTAATATTTAAAAGAATCAGCTCAGTGCATGATGCATAATAGTAATGTAATACATAGATGTAAAACAAATATACTCGTATAAATACAAATATTTGTATTACCAAGAATCACAACATATTTTCATTTGCGAATTTAATGAATGTAGACAAAAAGCTTAAAAAAGAAACATTTTTGTCTTCATTTGTTCATTTGTTTTTCACCTTTTTCCACCAAGTTTTGGAGATTTGAACGTGAAAGTATCGAGCACTTATTATCAAATAAAATATGTAACTTAATCTGGTAGCAAAAAATTGGGAAGTATAGTTATTTGCCACATGCAACATAGGAAGCAATTTATTTGTGCAACAAGAAACTACACTTTCCATTCACCAGAAATAATACGCAAGGCTTGATATGTCGACAAAAGTATTGGGTTACGGCATACGTCCACGTAAAAATTATATGGATTATTTAATATTATTTCTTTGAAAATTGTGAAAATAAAAACTATACAGAAATAAGGCTCGAACTTGAGATGATTGAAGGAATATTTTTGTCAATCAAATCTTGTCTCGTAGCAAATTGTTTGCTTCAATTTCAATATAATACATGAGTAAGAAATATGACATATATTTCAAGCATTTTACGGTTTACGCAAGTTACTGTTACTTACATAATTTATTTAAAAATAAGGGCTTGCTCTTTTATTTTCAAAAGTTGTTTCAATTCCATAAATATAAGAGTAAACAATATAGAATGGCGAAATAATATAAAATTATGTCGCAAATTATGAGATTTTCAACATTTGATGGGAAGTGCGAAAGTAATAACGTCACCTGGAGTAGGTACCTATAATTTCAAAATCTGGTATTGACCTATTTGAATTGAATTGAATTGAATTTATTGTCCGATATATGTTGGCCGAGGCCCTTACAGACATGTATTGACCTATTTGAGCGTTGCTGTTTCACTTGATAGTTTCGAGATTTTTCCATATTTACGGGCAGAATTCCTGAAATTCGGAACTAATTTAAAATAAAATAGTCAGAACCAGAAGTTGCCATAACAGATGAAAACCTATGAATGACATGTACCTAATCTTTCCATCTTGCTTTGATAGGTTCGTCAACGGTCACCAGAATCACGAGGTGACCGATACATGCTCTTGTCTTTCGAGGAACCTCCCAATAATATACGAGCTGGATGGAAGGAGAGCTTGTCCACATTTATGTCAGAGTTGAAGAATTTGCATGCTATCACACTCACTACTTTGGGAACAGCTCTACGACACACCTTCGACGTGCTAAACGTGAACCGAATGCAGCATGGAATCGATACATATGGCCAAGGAAGATGTCCCTTTTACTTGGAACCCTCAATCATAGTTGTGATTACAGATGGCGGACGATTGTGCTCGAGCTCGGGTGTTTCGGACGAAGTACGTCTTGATCTTGTGTAAAATTATACTTTGAATTTGATCTAAGGACAGATTGATGATTGGCATCTACTTCGAATTGCTTGTATTCGTGGCGGTGTTCGAGACAGGGTCACTTTTCGAAAACAAATGCTTTGCTTCATTGCTACGATTTTGGTTTCAAGTCAATATTCATTTATGCTCTGCATAGAAGCATAGCATTGGAGTAGGATTAACACCGCAAATATTCCAATTGTGTAGGTCAAACTTATGGGGACGAGTCCAGGTGCTGAGTTAACTCGAGAGCCATTTCGATGGGATCAGAGGCTCTTTGGCTTGGTTCTTAAGATGAATGGTCAGCCGTCAAATGAGCGGGAAACGGGCTTAGTTCCAACCGATGACTCACCAATTGAAGCAATGTGCGAAGCCACTGGAGGAAGATCCTATGCTATTACAACCCACCGAATGCTTCATCAATGTATTGAGTCCATTGCACAAAAAGTAGTAGCCGGCGTCGTTCTGCACTTTGAGAAATGGGGAGCGGATCCTGTCTTGCCTGAAGGTATGCAACGCAAGGGTCAAAGTTAGAAAATACCAAATGTGGAACCATTGTCTTGTCAGGAACACGCATGCCAAATGTCAAAGGATTTCAACGTCGATCACAATCACAACACGCACAGGTTAAGCCGAAGAGTGAGATGAACCAAAATGGAGAACCATCTTCGGTAAAGGAATCGCCTATTCGGCACTTTTTGATTTTGCTGCTGCCGAAAACTGAAAAAGTGCCGAAAACTGCCGTAAACTTCCGAAAACTCAAAAGTGCCGAAAACTGGCGAAAACTGCCGTAAACTGCTGAAATCTGCCGATAACTGCCGAAAATGAGACGATATTGTGAACTGGGGCTAAGCCATAGAAATAAAATAAAATCCAAAGCTTGCGCAATTACAATTAAAACTAAAAATACTTATACAAAGTACGACGATATATTTTGTTCGTCAACGTGAGTCACTCCTTCCATAGTCTTTGTCTGTGTACTTCGTTTGTCCATATTGTATTGCCTTGGATGCATGAACAGAACGTTAGTCAATTAATAGGAATGTTAAGTTAAGTTTTAACAACGTGTGGCTGTGGAGTACAGCGTTGCGCGTAATCTTTTCAAGTGTTTAAATTTACCGTTCAATGAGCTAGTGCGACGTTCGACGGTGTTATGTGCCCTAAAATCCCTAGTTGTTCTTTTACGTCGATGCAGGATTAATTTAATAATGATAATGCAACCATTCTTTGATCACAGTATGCCTTGCGCCTCTAATTACCTAATTACTAAGAAAAACGAAGGCCGATTAAACTACAATGTGCTTAGCATGTCATTTGTCAATTTTTAACAAATTTAGTTTTCGGCAGTTTTCGGCAGTGCCGAAGATTATTGGCGGTGCCGAAAACATAGTTTTCGGCAGTGAGTTTTCGGCACTTCTGCCGCATTGGGAGTTTCCTGGAAACCTGGGTAAACCTCACAGATACTGAAGTACAACATACACATACAACATACGATAGCAGAACTCAAACGTTCATAACTCACATCACCCACAACACAACCCTATCAAAACAAAAAGCTCGACACCAAAAAGAGGGCACGAATTATGTTCAGAGCTGAGCAAAATCACTTAAAAATGATTTTCAAAATCATCAAGGATACAAAATCAGCAAACCAAATCAAAATCGTTATTTTTGACCAAATCACAAAATCAAAATCAGTGATTTAAAACCGTTTTTTGCCACACAAAATTGAATATAAAAACGTGATTTTGTAAATCATATTCGAAATCCTTCTTAAGCAGATTTGTATATGAATTTAATAAAATTTGACAAATGACAAAATCAACCTCAAAATCCAGAATCAAATTCGCCAAATCAAAATCACATTAAAGCCCAAAATCATGATCAAGCCATGAGCCATGATATGATAGCCAAAACCTGTTCTTCCATGAATCTGGATGGATTTTCTACTACCTACCTCTATATACCTCTACACCTTGGATTTTCTAAACATGCTTTGAATTCAAACAGGTGAGGAAGAGGACACTAAATGGCATTCCAATCGTCGAATGATTCACGTTCCACGATCTGCCCAGAAAGGTGGATTTGCTGGAGGATGTTGGCCAATTCCAGAGTCGTTCTTTCCAGAGCCTTCCTTGCCTTCGCTGTCGCCCCGTTCAGCTCATCCCAATGTCCGCTTCACCTGTGTCCCACATGAACCGATGGTGATTGAAAACTTTCCGTTTGACAAATACGAACTGGAGCCGAACCCATTGACTCAATTTATTCTCGCTAGGAAAATGGTCGGAGTTTGCTGGCAGGTAAGAGATTACCTATAAAATACTCACGGCAAAGGTGATATTCTTATATTATTTTGCAATATTTTTGTATTAGGTTGAAGTCACTTGATTTTGAAATCCAGGTTAAGGTTGTCATCATTTCGGGTCGTTTCTCATTTTTTTGGAAACGAAACGGAAACGGTTGTAATACTTATTAATGTTTAACAAAAACATTGAAATGTAACTTCTACATCACTCCAGAACCCATAGATTGAATCAATTTCAAGCAATATTCTACATCTCTGCATTTATTAAAGTGCTTATTTCAGAGTTTGAGTTGATATTTTTGCAGAAGATGCCATTTTTAGATTTATCAAATTCTGAAATCAGGAGTTTCAAAAGTTGATTTATTGACACTTCCACATAATCAAGGACAAGGAATCAGGATAAATTGGGATATTTCAATTTTTTCCAATGACAAATTATGTACTTTTTTATTGTACAAGATGAGCGAACCATGTATTTTAGAACAATGCGTTAATTAGCGCATGTACATTATAATTTCTTGGAGAGCTGCAATTTCACCCTGACGTCAAATGTCAGCTGTCCGACGCTATAAGCAATTAAATCAACTAATTGTCTTTCTAGGTATTCCTGCCCAACAGTTCCAAAACTGGCCTGCTCGGCAGTACCTTTGGCTACTTGAAAGCCTCATCGAACCTGACAGGAGTGAACCTATTCGTGATGCCCTACAACTACCCCGTACTTTTGCCACTCCTTCAGGAAGTGATTCAAAATCGTCTCAAGCCAACAAATGAATGGAGAACTCAGTTTGCTATGTACCTCTCCTCCATTCCCCCATATTACATGGGCCCTTTGAAACGAGCCCTTCTCCGAATTGGAGCAGGAGCAATAGCTCAAACAGTGCCCGAGGAAAATTACCTGTCCTACAGTGTACTCAACTATTTGAAGAAGCTCAAGTACCAAGCCAAGATGGAGTACGAGAAGACATGCACAGAGATCGGATTACGAGTTCAAGCCAATAACGTTCCGCTGACAAAGTTTCAACTCAAGAACCCCTTAGACACTCCCCGTGAGGAACTACTGGAAACGCTTTCTAAACTCAAGGCTCAGTTCTTCCGTCCCAATACATTTGCAGATGATAAGGAGTCGCTTCATGTTCAGCCCATTCAACAAATGGGAAATTACCAGGAGTACCTCAAGCGCCTTCCGAGTCCTTTACGAGAAATAGAGTCCACTCCGCTCCGACAACACATGTTTGGGAACCCGTTCAAAATTGACAAGCGTATTATGATTGACAAGATTGATGAGGCTGACTTAGAACCAAGTCCGCTCGATCCAGCTGAAGTCCTTCCGCATCTGAAGCTGAAACGGAAACCTGGACCTTTGCCTTCCAACTATCATTTCATTCCAATGAAGAATAGACCTTCAGGAGCTGCTCCCTGGGATGAAGCCGAGCAGCAGATGTTCATGGAACCACCGCCCAGTCTCGTCACGCCCATTGGAAGTAGTTTGGCTGACTTTGAAACAGATTCCAGCTACTTGGACGATGATGACCTGGATGATGATGAAATGGTGAATAGAATATCATTTTGTATTGAAAGTATCATCATCCTCACGTGGCTTCGTCCAGTTGACGTACGGATTATGTCCTTAAAATTACGGGACGTCAACTGTTTGAAGCTTGGTTTTGCTGCATTTAACTTCATGTGATTTTTCGAAATTGAATATTTGAAATCAAGCTTTCAAGGCCTCGTTTAGTCTTCTTTAGAAAATCTTATTTGATCTTGGGAAACCAGTCTAACACAAAAAGCTGGGCAAGATACACGAAAATGTATCTTGAAGATAGATGGATCTTAGAAGCTAAATAGCTCCAACCCAACATACAAAGATGCAAGCTACTTAAGATACACGTTTCGTTAAGATACAAAGATACAAGGTACAAGATACTATCTTGAAGATGCAAAAGTACTAAGGTACACCATAGAAGGTACTCAGTTACTCAAAATATCAATTTATTATTAAAATTCACATTTCGTGAAAGATACAGAGTACAGGATACTGCACTTTGCCAAGATACAAGATACAAGATCAAGATACTTCTGTCGTAAAGATGCGTATCTTGAGATAGAGTATCTACAAGATTTGTATCTTGCCCATACTTGGTAGCACAAGTAGCTCTGCATTCTTTATTTTTCCTTCGATGAGGAAAATCTTAAATCCAAGCCAATACTAACTCGAATTTCAAACTCCACAACTAAATTCTGTTCAAGAGCTCTTCATGACGTTCGAAATAGTAAATATGCATTGAACATTGAACAACCGTTCCATGGATGTCCCTTCTATTGATCTGCTAGGATTTACGTATCATTGCATGTCATTTTTGTGTGAGTGTACCACTTATCCATCGAATTTTGTGAACAGGTGCTTGACCTAGATCCTCCAGCTGCCGATGAAGCGAGCAATAGTGAACAGGATACGACGACAGATCCGCCTTCACCGGAAACAGAATGCGTCAACGAGAATGCGGATGAGAATGGTGAAGGCAATGACACTGAAGAAGACGAAGAGGTGAGGTTGACTGACAACAGCTGAACTGCTTTCTCTACTTGTCAATAATGTCAATTACAATTGCGAACGGGTGTTCGTATAGGGGATAAGTGATAAGCGGTTTGTATGCATGTAAATGCTTTTTGACAAGGTAATGGAACAAGATGATGATGAAACTGAGACTGAGGAAGAACAGCCCGAGACCGAAGTCAGCAGCGAAGAAGAAGATGAGGAGAAGGAAACTGTGAACCCGCCCGTGATGGATGCTGCCACAATATTCCGAACGAATGTGGAATTACGTGATCATCTCTTTACAGAAATTAAGCGTCCGATCGTCAGTAAGTTCATCGAACTGTTCGAAAATCCCAAAGAAATAGGAACCAATTCCTAAATGTGAACATGAACTTGAGTGTTGTAACAAAAGACAGATCTGAATGTCATGCACGCAACCTGCTGCACAATGTTTAACGTGCGTCATGAAGCTCAGCTACTATAAAGTCGACGTTAATTGATATTGAGGCTGGAAGCTGTCGTCACACCAACTTTTGTCGTCTGAGTTCTCTTCCATGCTTCGCACCTCTTCTGTTTTTTCAATGGCTGTACTACGTATCGATCGTACATCCAAAGGAGCTGAGCTTGTTGTCACTCAATTCAATCATCATTTGCTTTAATTTTTGAAGGAATGGGTCTACTTCACACTCACCTGAATGCACTGGTCGGTTCAGGGGACACGAAGCTTAAGATGGTGAAGATTCTTCAGAGGGAAGCACTACGGTTCAAGCGGAAGAGGCTGGCCAAAATTTTCGAAGAACAAGCAGATAAGCTTCTGTCTGAAATCGAGAATGGGGGATGATCGCTTGGGATAAACATACCTGCTCTTCGGCATTCTTCTTGATTTTCTTTTTCTATTCAGATTTAAGATATGTATCGTTGTTGGAAAATAAAGCCTTGTCTTATTTCATACAAATTCTAGAACGCTATTTGATGTCTATGGAGCTCTTTCCTCCTTCCTTATGGATTACTTCATGTTTGAATTGTGAAATGTCGAAACGGAATACGGAATCAATATATACTTATCGTTGGTCGGCCCTACGGCAACTTGTCGGTGATCAACACCAATCGATATTTGGTAGCAGCAATGCCAAAACCGGAATTCTTTAAACGAACTCGAAATCGGGTTCAAAGTGTTCGATTATTTAAAAGTTAGTCTTCGTCACAACGAGTCACTCTGTTGATTTTAAAGTTCCTGTTGAATGGAGAGGTGGACGTGTTGTGCTCCACTCCAACCCATGGCTTGCTGTCGACGAAGCTCATTCTTGTCATGCGGGTACATCCACAGAAGTTATTAAGCCTGAACTTCCGTGGGTACATCTGACCCAAACCAAAAACCTTTGTCGAAACGAATATTTCTAGGTGTTCGTGCATTCCAAAACATCATTCCAATAAAAGTGTAATGAAATGAAAAAACCGCATCCAAAACCAACTCTACAATCTCCATCGTCTTCTCATCCAAATTCGTCAATTTTTCGTTTTCCTATGACCACCACCACCGGATGCCCAAAATCATAGATAAGCTTTCGTAGAAATTGGCATACCAGTAGTGTACCTAAAACTGGACAGGGTTCGTGCGAGGAAAACTTCAATGCATTAGTCACAGGTCAGGTCACCCAGGTGGATGGTTTGGGAAGCTTAGTTTTGAACCCTAGACTAGCGCTTTGCATTGTACGACGGGATAATATTACGTAGGTATGCCCAGATTGGCCAGAGTGCAAATTGAATTATGAAAGCGCCCAACCAGGTTCAGTTCATTCCAGAAAATCCTATCTTGATTTTCATTGGAGATTATAGGATATCAGGCTCACTGATATCAAACATCAAGGATTGATTTTTATGAATCGAATTTCTGATTGTGCAAAGATTGAGATAAGTAATTTCATTTATGCGATGGAAAATATAGTCTACCAGCCAATGCCAACTACCAACACAAGGCTTGAACTTAATGAGACGAATACCAAATCAACTATTAACATACAGTGGTTGTGGACTGAAGATTTTATTCTATTACAATGTATTTAATAGCAATAATAGTCAAAAGCTAAAATGGACAAATACAGTCACTTGCACAAATGGAAATCTCCAGAACAGAAAACATACAATGGTTCTGGACAGAAGATTTTATTCTACTACAATGTATTTAATAGCAATAATAGTCAAAAGCTAAAATGGACAAATACAGTCGCTTGCACAAGGAAATCTCCAGAAGAGAAATGAAAACTTAAGTTAGTTAAGGAAGTACTTCAGGTTGGCACAACCGTTCCGTGCAGAAGGTCGCCAATGTTCTCTGGCATTTCCAGAATTGACGTTTGGAAATATTCCTCAAGACGCTGAAGATTGGGCAAGTCCGCGTCAGTGACGAACGTGATGGCAATTCCCATGTTCCCATATCTGCCAGCCCGTCCAACTCTGTTGATATCAACGTCATACATTAGGCCTATCATTCTCAATTACATTTTGTATTTTCAAACTCGAGCACAGTTCATCCTCGTTGAATACTACAATCGATAAAATCTTTTGTTTCATCACCCATTAATTCCAATATTAGTCAGCTTAACAACTTTGTCACTGTCTTTCCACCCAGAATTACCAGTTTTTCAATTTTCCCAGTCGGAATTCCCAAAAATCAAGCACTGATATGTTTCTCAAAGTACATTGCTTCTTCTTCGCATCCATTTTCAGTACTGTCTATTATTTCATTTGTTCGAAGGGGTCTAAAGCACATTCAATACATCCCTGAGCCATCTGCGTGTATTCTACCATATTTCTGATGGGTCGACGTCGACTGTTGGGTTAAACCCATAAAGGTTATGTTATTAGGTTAGGTCACGCACGCTTAACTCTGGGTTCTATTGGGTTATATTTCGGGGAATTGGAGCATGTACCAACGAAAAAAATGCTTTCTAAAACGACATGAGCATGGTAATTGTGGAAAAGCATAAATGGTGGTACGTAGTACATTACACTGACTATACTAACCATATAACCAGCATTTTAGAAAGAACTTTCTTGTAGACCACATTTTGTCCTTCGGATAGTTGTAATTTGTAATATATATTAGAATTACTTTCTGTTTTAAATGTCCGGCAAGTGTTCAACGTTCAATAGTTTTAAATGTAGATATGTTCAAAGTTGGTTAGGAGATAATTCCAGCGCAATTCAATTTGTTCTCAAAATGGCACATCACTCCTCCGCATGCTAGTCATACTTTTTTTGAATCATCGCTACAGTACCAAGTAGGAGTACAAACTTACCGATGCATGTATTGATCAATGTCAGGTCCACTACAGATGTCATAGTTTATAACCAATTTGACATCGTTGACGTCAATTCCACGTCCCAGAACGTCAGAGGCAATAAGAACCGGAACCATTCCCGATCGAAAACTCTCAAGTCTTTCCTTGCGCGCAGCTTTGTCCATTGACCCCATCTACAGAGTTCAAGTGAAGGAGATGTGAACTTTCAGTAAATTCGCTCATGAATCAAAATATCGCAAATGCTGAAGAAGTATCCAGACTAATCAAGCTAGTAGCATGTTTACCATTTACCATGTTTGAGATAGCGTGGCCTTTGGTCTTCATCAACTCATTCAAATTCTCCGCACGCTTACGCGAGTTGCAGAAGACTATTCCGTGGGCGGACTTGAAATACGGGAATATCTCACAGAGCAAATCAACCTTTTTGTCATTTGATCCGACATTAATAGAGTATTGTTGGATCCCATCCAGCGTCAACTGGTCGCTCTGCACAAGGACCTCGTACGGATTTCGCATAAAACCTCGCGCTCTATTCAAAGCAATCAATGGCATTGTGGCCGACATGACGATAATCTGGGACAATGCTGACACGTTTTGGACGACCTGCGAATTCGAAAGTATGAGATTAAAACACACCAGCGTTGATACTCCCAACTCCCAATGCTTTCACTTTTACTTACGAATTTCATGTCCCGCTTAAGTGAGCTCCATTAGCATCTTGTCTGCCTCATCAATCACAAGGATATCATTACCGTCCGAATCCAACCACTTCAACTTCAAAAGGCTGCACACCCGGCCCAAAGTCCCTACAGCTATGATAGCCTTTCCTCCACAGGCAAGTTCTTCTTTGTTACGTTTCGTTTTAGTTCCACCGAGGCATGGAACGATTTTTACCTTAAAGTACTTTCCAAGTGCGTTTAAAACTTCAACAATCTAAACAATAAATTGTAATCAATAGTTAAAACTTCAAACCCAGAAATACTTTCATCCGACTTGTCGTGATTTCAACAGGGTGGAATGAATAAAATTAGATTCAAGCCAATATCAGTGTCGGTTATCAGAAGAAAGCAAGTAAAGTATTGTAAGCTCACTTGCTCCGCAAGTTCACGGGTGGGCGCAATGAACAGGGATTGACAATACGGCTTATCGGGATCCATGCGTTCGAGCAAGGCAATGCAATAAGCTAAAGTCTTTCCCATTCCCGATTGGGCCTGGCAAATGACATCACGTCCCTGGATGCATGGCATTATGGCTCGTCGTTGGCAATAGGACGGCTTCTCAAGGTTCTTGTATTCGAGAATTCCCTTCAGCAAATCCGGCTTCAGGTTCATCTCCTCGAATGTTGACACTGGAGCTGGAATCTTGAGACTCATTCGGGCCGTGTAGTCCGCAAGCTACATGATACACATGATAACTATGCTTACTTGCAAAATATAAATAAGTATTGTCAGGTAACTGGTCGCCACCAGACTACACTGAGGTCACTGAACACCTGACAATAGACCAACAATAGTCTACGCTCAGTGATTCCTAATCCGAACAGCCTCTCCGAAGGCTTCAGGTTCTAATGCAGGAGATTTGGAATGAACAACTCGAGAGGTGAAACTGGGTATGATCAGGAACG
>JAQFXZ010001656.1:0-11406 GCA_034694025.1 Ceratophysella scotica | reverse complement strand
TACATGAATAATTGGCCTGACTTGTCTGAGCCGACGGTTAGCCTTGAGCTGGCTCCACTCCCGCTCAATATTGCCGGCTCGGCGAAGTCAGGCCAACTATTCATGTAAGTTGAGTTGGATTTTTAGCTGAAATCCCGTAGTACTCGAATGCGTGTTATTTTATCCGTCTGTGGATGTGGATCTTTCACCTGTGACCTGTTGTCTGTATAGTTCTGATTATGCTGCCCTACCGTAAGTCTGTTTTCTACTTTCTACGAAAATCAGCAAATGGTGAATGGGTCGTCTGAGAAATATCTTCACACTCACATAGCATGGAAAGGAAACTGGAAACTACATAATGTAGTTTATAAGTATATTTCTTTAAAAGATAGCTACGAGGAATCAATCCGTAATCATCAATCATTCTAATCTAATCACTGCAGAATTTACTATAACTAGCTAATACTGCGTATTTCTTTTAAATATATAAAACTACAAGGTCCCGTAAACATAATTTAACCGCCCGCCTCATATTGCTACATCACGAATCACGAGTGCTTAATTTAGTATATACTTCTGATGATTGTTTCAGGAGTTCGAACAAAATGGATACTTCTCAAGCTGGGGAAAATGAGTTTACTTCTCGTCTGGGCATCGGAATACCTCGGGAGAAGCCGATCGACAAACGGAAGGCACCCGAACAGGAGGAGAGCCTGCACTCCAGTGAAACTAGATTTTCGTCGGTTCCGGTTAATCCTACGAAGAAGTTGAAGATGAGTGCGTCCGTATTTCGAGATAAGATTGACGACGAAGATGAGTTACTCAAAGACGATGAATCGAAATTAGACTCGATTGGCGAAATGACAGAAGCCATATTGTTGCGTACAACTACTGAAGGAGAAGACAATGTTCAACAGAAAGTCAGAGACGAGGATGAAGAATCCGGAGAGTCAAACAATTCCGACAAATTCTATTCGCAAATTAAGGAATTGGAGGAAAAGGATAAATCTATTCAAATCTCACCTGCCTTAGTTTCTGAAGATCAGTCCATCAAACCAGATATACTGCCGTCGACTACAGCAGGTCTTGATGAGAAAAATGCTGCGGTAGCGACTTGGGCTGCGAACAACAACATCTACGCTCGTAATGAGAGTTCCAGTCTGGATGAGGTATGTTCTTTTGTTTTTTTTAGTTGTCTGTTGTCTGTCTCCGTATATATCCATTTAGAAGTGAGGCTGCTGACCTCATATATTTTACACATATGGATTTGATTTCATTCGTTTTAGAATTGGCTGCTCTACGTATTCAGTTTTTATTTCATATTCACATTTGATATATTTTAGTCACCACGTTTCCCACCGAGCCAACCAGTACTGTTCTACATGAAAGTTCTCGACCCAAGAACGAACAACTTAATTTATGAAACGGAAGGTGAATGGATTAAAGCACAGTTCGGGCCCGTGAACAGTTTCTTGAAGAACTACCAAGTGGACATGCAGTCCAAATTATCGGGATATTCTGCAGATGCTTCATCGCGTGAGCTCAGTTCGTTTGAATCGGGTATGTTTCAAAGACCTCGCCCAGTATCGTTGGGGTCGACAATTCGTCGTCCAAGCGATGCGTCAACAATTAATCGACCAAGTATCACCCCCGCCGATCGTAAGTATTCTCACTTCGCGGCACTCATGTTTAAATTCAAGGCACCGACGCAGCTAAGCTAATTTCTATATTAGGTGGAGATTCACATACCACCTTGAAAAAAACATCTCAAGGAAGAGGCCGTGGAAGGAGACAAAATGACCGAGAGCCACTATTTTCATCTACAGCACTTAGTTTCAACTTGCATGGCGATTCCGTTGCAAACGGAGAAGAGCGGTCAAATGGAATAAAGGCACTCATGCAAGGCCAGGACACAACGACTACGACTACAGCATCTTCTGAAGAGCAGTCAACTGTTCGAAGACAGAAGGGGAAGGGAACGCCCACACCAAAGCGAGAAACACCCAAATCGAATGTCAAGACTGAACAGAAAAAGAATTCCACCACTTCTGGCTCATCCACGAGCACTCAGACTACCACCAGCTCCTCACAAAGCGACTCGGATGTGAGAGTCAAATCTGAACCTGGCGATGATCAAAGTAGAAAACGAGGAAAGCTCGCAAGGGGACGCGGATTTGCTAGTGAAAAGTCTGTGGCAGAGTTTAATGATGATGAGTACGTCAAGTCAGCTACTCTCTGGAGTACAGTTGGACCCGGTGAGAAGAGAACTTATTTTGCTTTCAGCATCGGTGATCGGGAAGCCTTTCGGCGAGAATAGTATTGCCCATTAGAATTGTTGGCAAATACTTTCCTTACAAAGCTGGAATTACGATTATGCTAACAATAACAACGCTCGAGGAGGCTCAAAATATTTGTTTCACCCGTTTGCTCGTGTTCTACTATTGTACACGTAACTATACGAATGAACCGCTAATTACAAGAATTTGGGGTACAGTTCAGAGTACGCTTTCAACGAAACTAAATACCTGTAACCTTAACCGGGTACCGGTCTTGGAAGTTTTATATAGGTAATTTCATCTGGTCGGTATGATATTAGCACAAAGAATAAGAACAATTAGGAATTATATATTTTTTGAACTCATTTCCGGGAACACTTAGGAATACCATGTCGCACAGTAACAAATGTTTTTAGTTTAAGCGCTGGTATAACATATTTGTGAAATAGGTAACAATCATGCAGGAACTTGAAGCGATTGACATTTACGTAGTATTTGGCTACTCAATAGTAGTTTTGAAATTTGTAGACACCAATCCACATAATTTCCGTAGTCAGAAGTCAGAATCAGGAGTAAGGGTATCACGTTAGGACGGCGGAGCAGGGACTACGATAGGATTCGATATTGAGGAAAAGTGATCCCGTCAAATCACAATTCGTCCTGCGGAAAGTGTTTTGTAAAGATAATAATATTATATGAATAACTTTATTATAGGTGAGGTTGTTTTTGCCCGATGGCGTGACAAGAGCTACTACTCTGGACAAATCATGAAGAAAGGAATGAATGATACCTGGCAGATTCACTTTGAGGACGATATTGAAGATGTTGCGTCTGAGACGCACATTCTTCCCATCAAAATTCTTGGTACTGGAACGTGGACTGTATACTGCCCTCCAAACGAGTATAAACCTGAAGAAGTCATTGTTGTCGGTCAGAAATTGTAAGTAACACACATCACTTGTCTTTAAGAGTTAAGTTATTAAGATGACTACAGAATATAATTCTGTCGGACTCGACGTTTTCATGTCATGTCACTTCTAATTTATGTATTTTACTTTCTGTTTAACAGTTTGGATGGCAAAAGTGACCTGGAGAAAATCGAATATGCGGTCAAAAGTAATCAAGACGGCAGAATTATAAGTTGTGCACGGAAGAATTTGACTCTCAATGAGAGTGATGCTCGAGAGATGCGAAAAAACTTTCAGAATCAGGAACTTCCAAAGGCTGCCGAAGTCAGTTTGGGTAAGTCAAACACTAGAGGACAGCGAAACACCTTGCATCTGCTAAAACTGTATCCATTTTTTTGAGGACCCATAACGGTTGACGCTGCTGCTGATGCTGAATACGCTCACTATGCGCAAGAGTAAAGCATTATTTTGATTATTACGAGATATGAATAAACAATGAATTTGAGATTTTAAAAATACATGCAAGACGTATGCCTATTTCATGTCTCAGCTTTCTTTCACTCTTTCACATAGTTCGTATATTTATTTACATTTCTAATATTAATTCTTTCAGACAATGTTGTCGATGGTCCGAGACGTCGAGTTGGCGGGGCGTCTCCTGCTCCTTCCGAAATGCTGCGTAAGCTCGTTGCTGGTGCTTTTGACGCTAGGTAAGTTTGACGACCCTGAAATATTTTGGTAGCTTCGTTCAATTGCCTTTTATCATTGTAACATTCCTAACTTTGGATTGTTTTTCTGAGTAGTATTAATGACGACAGTGCTCTCTTCAAAGACGCTTCTACGCCAACTCCCAAGAGGATTGTTCCAACAAAAAGTGGACGTCGTGGTTCTGGATCAACAACTGCAAGTGACGAGACGGAAGACAAGTTGCTTGAAGCCCAGGCGAAGGCACCAGGGAGCCAAGCTAATACTCCAAATGTTGGTGTTGACAAGTCTAAAACTCCATCCACATCTGCAGCTAAGGACACAGCTAGACCTAAAAGTATGTTGGAAAGTTTGTCCACATACCGTTACCGTCTCGTTAAAGTTCCATGCGTTTAGTTTATTTACCACTCATTAGTATTTAAGTACCATTAATTTTTTAACGTTTGTAGGTGCAACTAAGAGAGGCAAGAAGTTGTTCCATGGAATGCAATTCTTTTTGACAGCCAGTGGTGGAATTCCCGACCCTCCTGGTTAGTATCAGTGAACCGTTTGTTGGACCTGTAATATCCTAATAGAGTTTATGTTTGAAATTGTTTTACATTTTTAATCAGGAAAATCTACTCTCATTGTGCCGTACGATAAGGACGAGTATCGGGATTTAATAACTACGAATGGTGGAAC
The DNA here is from genome assembly GCA_034694025.1 of Ceratophysella scotica. Taxonomy (NCBI): domain Eukaryota; kingdom Metazoa; phylum Arthropoda; class Collembola; order Poduromorpha; family Hypogastruridae; genus Ceratophysella; species Ceratophysella scotica. Next base: position 6,857 of record JAQFXZ010001656.1, on the reverse strand, counting down.
AGTACTGGATACGGTGGGACGTGAGAAAACTGGAAATGTGTTTTTGATCTCTGACAACTACGCGAGAACCGTGAAGTACATTTATGCACTTGCTGCTGGAACACCGTGTGTCTCCTCCAAATGGGTTGATGAGTGCATTCGAGCCGTGAGTCAATTTCAAGCTTCACATAGATTAGATACCACTGATGTTTATCGCGTATCATGTTCAATGTTCAATCCCGGGATTGAAGCCCGACATTTCATTCCATCCCGCTTTTTTTTAAAATAGCAAAATGCTTATGCCTACGCAATTTCAACAAGGCATCTGGATCTCAAATCCCGGGATCAGAAACAGAAACCCGTCAAATAGTAGCGGGATTCCGGAATCCCGGGATTGACATCGAATAATGATACGACAAGTTGAAAATGATGGAATTTTAAAAAACGACAATTTTGTTTTAAAATCACAGAAGGAAATAGTTGACCATAAGAAATTTGAATTGGATTCTGGAATGAGTCTTGAGTCCGGAACTGTCTTTCCTGCACATGACCGTAAGCCACTCAAGGGCGTCAAGATTTATGTGACAGCGGAGTCGGATGAGTTATTCAATTATTGGAAACCAGTGCTTACAGCGGCTGAGGCAACATTGCTCCGACCGTACAAGCAAAAGAACAAGAATAAGTCAGGTATGTGTAATTGTTGTCGATGATTGATGATGGTGAACTGAAAAGGTGGTTAAGGTGGAAAAGGTTCAAAGTTGACGTAATAATTATTTTTCAATTTGAATCTTCACAGGAGCTCCCTTGATTCCTCCGGAAACTGAAATCTTGGTTACTGATCCTACATGCGACGGGGACGTGCTAGCATACGCTGATCAAGCTGGAATTCCTTACGTGAAACCAGAATGGCTCGTCCAAACAATTATTACTGGAGAAAAGGTTGACTTCAAAGGCCACGTCAAGTATTCAGTTACGGACCCGGGCGATGATGAAGACAACGACAACCACTGATCAGTAACACGAGAAGGTATTTTCAAGATTAGTGAAGTTTGCAGTTATATGCTTGGTTTACTGTTTTCTAGTGCCTCATGAAGTAAAGCTGAACTCAACTACCTTGACTAATTAGTTATTTAGTTTTACTATACCGTTTTATTCTCTGTATTTCTTCTATTTTGTCTAGCATCCTGTAGTTCTCATATTCCTTTCCTATGAGGTTCTCCCTACTTTGATATAGTTTCCGTGATCATTTTACGGATCGTGTACCTTAGAATGCTTTTTATTTGTTGCATTTCGTACAGGTATATAGTTAAGAATATGCAAATGAAGTGAGTATATAATCAGTTACAATTATTATTGGTATAAAATATTAACATTTTCCGTCTGATATTATCTATTCAACTGTCAGTTCTGAATGTTTTCTGAACGACGGTGGTTTAGTACAAATTGTAGAAATGACATTTTGCGCTTTATGCTGTGCAGCGGTTTTAGCTTGATTCCGATCACATTGCTTTTAAATCTAAGATTTTGAAAAGATTGTCGGACCACAACAGGGAAGATTCCCAGTGATGAATCTCTGAGCGTGTCAAAGTGGCTTGTGTTGGATGACCGTAAGTTACACTTTTTAACTCCGATTTAGTGGGCATTAGTGATGGCATTACTTATTTGAAATTACCTCACACACCTTGTACCTTCAGAATCAGATATTTAACTATGTAGCATTTATAGGAGTAGTTTGTAGCTTGTAGTCTTTCAAAATCAGTTTAATAAAATACTGATGCAAGGGCAAAACATTGTATTTCTCCGACTAAATACAAAGAGAATTACAATAGAACAACCATGTACCGTTTTGGTATGCAGTGAACTACCATTGGGTTGAACTGCACTCGCAAAACAAGTACAATCTCTGAAGCAAGCCTCTCTGAGAAAAGAAAGCCAACTCAAAATGATAATAGAATTTAAATTAAACATTATAGCTCTGTTAGCGTAAAATTGAAAATGTAGCAAAGCGAAATGAAATAAGCCTGTCGCTGTCTCCAACTTTTCGGTGGCTGCTAGCTGCTACGTACGATGACTAAAGTTCGACAACGTAACCTATTTTGTCTGTCAGTCCTGGTAATGCTATTTGGAAGTATATTTTAAGTCCTATTAGTCTAATTTACACTTAGTGTAGGGAATATGCAACTGAAACATGTTATAAAATCTATGTACTACAGTATGGCTGGACTATATCTATATATATTACGGTACATGTAGAATGTAGACATATCTGCACTATTATTGTGGTGATTGAGAATGTGAAACAGGAAATAAAATGTATTTACAGAGTTACATTACTGAAATCGTGGTTCAATAGTTCAATTCAGAATTTAGTGGATATCGTATATCATACATGCACGTAGAATCACTGGAACGAATTCGCGCAACATGATCGCTACAACAATAGGCCGGGAAAAGTGTATACCTCTATGACAAAAAAGAATACAGACATGCATTGATTGAATTTACTTCCAGCTACCGTAGTGTAAAAAAATACGGGTAGCACAAGTATCACCTAATTTAATTGATACTATCTCCTGCTTTGCTTGACCGTTGCAAGTAGCAACCCGAAAGAAGCATATTTACACCGAAACGAGAGAATCAAACAATCAGAAAACTAAGAAGCTAAATCGATCTGGTTCCTCCAGTCGTATACTTTAGTCCAGCAGTTCAATTTTCTTATTCATACCTGAAACAAAATCTCTATTTTACGTCAGAGTTGCAATCTATCTACAGCAGAAGAATCATGAGTTCCGGTTCAGGAAATAACAAAGACTTGATTTTCGTAGCATTGTTTGGAGCTGCAGCGGGATGGTTGGTAAACTCAACAATCGCAGGTTACAAGATAAATTAACGTAAAGACAGATCCATTTTCTAATAGGATCACTGGTATTGCGGTCCGTGCTGTTCAAAACAAGGCAGTTGTGTGGGCTGTCGCGGGAGGTGGCGTAATTATATATGTTGCACACCGTCAAGGCTACATCCGTGGTATGATCCAGGTGAAGTGAAGCGGATTCTCATATCTTTTCGGTGCGTGCGTATTCCCAGTTCCCAGCAAATACTTTTTATTGTTGAACCTTCTTTTTCAGGCGGATTATGATCGTCTGAACGCGGATATTCCTCCTCTCACTATTGTAACCGGCTTGGTCTTCGTTGGTTGCTTCATCATTGGAAACATGCTTGCCTAAATCCAAGATTTGCAACTGTGGTACTAATAATTTCAAGGTCGTATGCATGATTTGGATTTGACATTTAAATAAAAACAGGTTGCTCTTGTCAAAGTAGGTATGGAATGTCAATGTTGAAGAAGCACTAGTTTATTGATTTCCTTAGTCTTCTCAGGGTTTCCTCATTACCTAATAAGTTTATAATTTCTCCAATAGGTGGCCCAACCTGTAAATTCAAAGACATTTGACTTAGAGCCTGTTTTTATCGCTCTCTAACGGTCAGTAAACCAAGAAGCGCGGCAGGTACCCTCCCATGCTAATTCTCAGTAGTACTCTCCCGTGGTACTTCCCATTTCTCTCGGGCGTTTCGGCATAGCCTAACCTAACCGAACATAACCTAAAGTAGGTACCATGGGAGGATACCATGAGAATTTGCATGGGAGGTTACCGGCCGCGCTTCTTGGTTTCTCCAACCTTCTCATGTGTTAATGATATGAACGTGCTCACCTCAACACCGCACAACGACTTTCTTAGGACGAACATGACTGTCTTGAAAGGAATTTGATGTGATTCGGACACACTCTTGAAATAGGGAACATTTACTAACTGTTGACTCTCCAAGTCGTTTATTACCACCTTGACCAAATGAGCATGGTCCGTATCATAACATTTCGGCGGCTCAAAATTGGAAGACAAGTATGGAAATTCCTTGACGACATCCGGCAATTTTGAGATCCGATTGGGACACCAAGTCAGTAGTCTTTTATAAAACTCGTCGCTTTCTCCTGGAAACAATTTTGTCAGTGCTTCGAGTCGAGACTTTACACTGTCTGGTGTTCCATAGGTCCTAAGACAAAGTTGATTTAACTGATCCAAATACGCAAAGTCGAGCTTGTTGTTTGAGCTGGACAATTTCTCTAGGTCGAACTGTAAAACAAAACGATGGAGGACATAAATCAGCCGTACACAACAGGCTCAGACATAGTTTAAAGTTTAAAATTCTGAATCTCGCGTACTTTTGAGGCAATTTGATCCAATGTTTCCAAATTATGAATATTTCCCATTACGAAGTTTACTAGTGCTTCTGGGTAGTATTGCTTCTGTCTGTAGAAGTCAATGCTGATGTCACCTTGTCGTTTGCTGAGTTTAGATCCATCCTTGTTGAGAATAAGTGGAAGATGGGCAAAGGTAGGTGGAGAGTAGTTCAGCGCTCTAAAGAAGTGGGCAATCAAATTGCATGTGTTTATACTATTTAATATGTACTAGATCTTGTAGCACAGGCTGGCCGGGTGGTATTGGCGGTTTTTGTATGAATACCTGTATAAGGCTAAGTGCTTCCCCGTTGAAATCTGCCACTCAACACCGCGTAGAACATGAGTTATATTCATGTGATGGTCATCAACCACAGCTGCTAAATGGTAGGTTGGATAGTTGTCAGATTTTAAAATCACAAAGTCACCTTGCACGTCTGCAATACACACAGGTCCACAGATAATGTCATCAAATTTATACGGTGGTGGTGGCAGCTGCAATCAAAGACAGTCCATCGTATGAGCCATGACAACTTTGGAGGAAGGCTTATCATTTCAATTCGCAACAGATGCAAAAACTAAACACTATGCATACCATTCTAACCTTAAATCTGACGCAGTATTTTTCTCCGTCAGCAATTCTTTGTGTAACCTCAGATTTACTCAAATCTCTGCACTTTCCATCATATTTCATCGCCTCTCTGGTTCTGGCTGCGTCCTTCCTTAGTAGTTCAAGTCTCTTTGGAGAGCAAAAGCAGGGATATGCGTGTCCTTCATCAATTAAACGATATGATTCCGACCTGTACAATTCCAGGCGCTGGGATTGGGTATATGGTCCGAAGGGTCCTCCGAGTGTTGGTGATTCATGTGGCTTCAAACTAAGCCAGTTCAAATCATTCTATTTGTAAACAAATATACAGTTCATTCAGGTCATTCATACTCAGATCAGACTTATTGTTTGTCACTATTTCCTTTAATGTAGGAAAACACATAGATTAGACCAAAACCCGTAACATCAAAACCTAGAAACGAAAATCGCGAAACTATATGGAAATTAATACTATCACGAAGCAAAATTCACAGTGTTGCTTTGTTGTCGCAAAACATGGGCGTTCTTCCATGACAGAATATCCTCGTTGGCATTGCTATGAACTTGGACTATAACGTCCAGAGTTGCATATTGGGAGTGGGAAAAATCATTTTCAGATTTTCTTCTTTTGTGTGTGAATCTGTACTATGCATGCCCATAATTTTAAAATGAAACTTTATTAAATTCAAGATTTCCATATAGGAAAATTGTGTTTTTTATGTCCCGGTTATTCCTTCAAGGTTTCTGTGTCAAGATATTTGGAGTTTGGAGCCGATATTTTTGGTTTCGCGGTTTATGGAAGGACCCAGGTATTTCACCTCTAGTTTTTCGGCTGCTCCAGGAATGGCCCGTTCTTGATCCGTATCTTCCACTCGAAGAACAAACTGACCACCGTGTTTATGAGCAAAAACGTAATTAAGCAAAGCTGTTCGAAATCCTCCAAGATGCAAATTTCCTGAAAGTTGAAACGCAAAATCAGCGAATGGCGACACAAACACAATATTCAGAGTACAAGATGGAATATGGAATGTTCAAAAACTTGAATATTCCACATAAATAAACCATAAACCAAGCTTTGTCTTACCTGTTGGACTGGGAGCAAAGCGGACACGTACTGAATAAAATCTCTTTAAAACCGCTAACTTTCCTGGAAGGCACATGCTTCCTACTTATTCGGCAGTGCAGTTATTAATTCTTTTCGTTTGGTGTTGTGTAAGTTATAAATTGTATGATTTGTAATTTCATTTCATTCAAAGATCATAAATGGGACATGATGATTTTGATATATTTGCAACAGTTCAGTTGCATGTGTGTGTATCAACTGACGAAAGTCCCAGTCCCAGATGCCGTTAGCTGTTCACCGCTCAACTACACTGTTGACTTAGCAGAAGCTTTTAACTCGGCACAATCACTGTAGGTAGTGGTAGCCGGTGTGGTGACGTGAAGACTGAATGACAACTGATGAGATGATTGAAGGAGTTAAAACACAAAAACGTAACAGTCAAGTACATTGCAAATGCAAATTGCAATTTGCAATCCACGATCCATGATATGATGTTACCGCTCAAACCCGTTACTGAGGCAAGGTGAGACAAACTCCGTCTGAATAATCCACTCACGGTGCATGCATGCTCAAGGATACTGTTCATCACAATACTGCACAATACCTTAATGACAAACCTTTCAATTTAATGTCCTAAATTCCAAATAATTCGCGAATAAAAAATACTAATTTCATGAGAATCTTCATTTGTTGCTAAGGTGTACTGAACATAAGGTGCTAAGGAGAAAAGAAGATTTACATGGGAAGATTTAAAAAAGAACAACTGCAAATAAATTAAGTCCAACCAGAATAGATCGAATCGTAATCGTAACTCGTAACCGCGTTGAATCGAATCGCAAGTTTTCATCCGTCATACTTTCAAGTCGCAACAATAAAATATCCCGTTTCGTTTACTTCTTTTTCAGGTAGGGGTAGGTATACTAAATGTAATTACCAACTTCTTGAATTACAAATTAAGAAAATAATGTGTTGTCAAGTTGTCTATGTCAATA
>JAQFXZ010001655.1:0-11407 GCA_034694025.1 Ceratophysella scotica | reverse complement strand
TATCGTTCATGGTTGTGCGTTGAGTAGTTTGGGAGGAGATAGTGAACATACATACATACAACATACGACAGATCAGCGTTTTTATGTATATGATAATACGATATAATAACTACATGCGTTTTTACCTGCGATCAATGCAGCAGGTGTCACTCCAGCAGCAGATCCAGGTGACATGCCATCATAAGTGGCAGTAGATGAGGGAAGTAGGGGGCAGACTCCTCCAGCCCAGACAACCTCCCCACCAACCTCATATTCCCCAGGGGGGAGGGACTTCCCTGGGAAGCAGACCTACTACAGAAGGCTGCGGGTCCAGCTGCACCCTTTCTGGGCAAGGCAAGACATACAACTATCCTGCTCTGTGCAATCTGAAATAATTAATATATATATATATTATTAATTAATATATTATTTATATATTATTAATATATTATATTAATATAATATATTATTAATATATTATTAATATATTATAATTATATATTAATATAATATATATTATTAATTAATATATATATATATATATGTTAGTACAGGGAGCTCGACCAGGCAGTAGTATACAGTACATATGGAAAGGACATGGCCATAAGAGCGAGAAAAATAGGGTGGGTACCGCGGTGGAGAGAGTTCAGTGTACAATTGATTGGCATACAAAAAACATACTACTTACTTACCCATAATTCGAGTGTCGGGGGTATGTATGCGGCAAGGCGACGTTGCGCCAAGAGATGGTGGCTGAGGGTTCGGTGTCGACTGGCTGAGGTTCCGGCTTCGGCTGGCTGAGGCTGAGACTTCAGCTGCTGTCAAAATTCACCACTTGCAAATTCTCAGAGTTTGAACGTGGTGACTAGAATTGTATGCTGGTTTTTGTGCCGCTCCACTTTGGAGAAGCAGAAACTCATGGCAGAGTTTAGCCCATGGGACTTTCAGTCCCATAAACAAAAAGCGATGTATAATGGAGTCGGGTTCTAGCTACCGAGGCCTTGAATGTTCAACTCGCTTCCGCACTTAGTGCTTACGAGGCAAAGCTGGTGGATCTGACCACCAAAGTAGAGGCTGTCCATCTCATAACACCTAAAAAACTGAATCTTCACGAAATCCACCAAACCATAGATGAGGTCAAAGCAGCCGCGGGGGTTGGAGCGGTTTTAAGCAGCTCAGCAATGTTCAATGTTTTCATTGTATGAGGTGGGGCCACTACGCTTCCCAATGTTCGGTACCTCCAACCAACCCCCGTTATGGTCAGCCGTACCAACCGCCGCCTCCGCCTATGTACCCACCCCAACCGTATACCACTCAGCCGCCGTATAACACTCCATTCACAGGAGGCCAAAGACAACCCCAGCGGCCTGGGATGTGGTGTCACCAATCTGCCTTCCATGATGGATCAGTATGCAAAGCTATAAAAAAACATCCGGGGTGGATCCAGGGGACAGGAATTCCGCCGAGAAGGTCCTCAGTTCCACCTGGGTCTGGACCCCAGCGAAGCAAATTCTCTCAATCATTAAGAGCCCGCTTCCTGTAAGGCCAATACGAGAACTGGCGGCAACCTTCGCAGGCTTTTCCGATGTTGCTACATGACAACAAAACAACAACTCTTCGGTGCACTAAGTAAAAAAACTGGAGGCACCTATGACCTTGAACTAAACGTTATAGGAACCATTAGTAACTGTGCTTTAGATCGATCTATAGTTACCATGTTTTAACCATAGCTGTAATTATCTAATCTTTAATCGAAAATAAAGTTAAATTAATGAGGAGCACCAAAAATGTAATTAGTCCTACCTGTGTACATCTCCCTGAACATTGATAGGGATCGATCTGTCGACGAAGTCACTCCTCATTGCATAAGGTGTCACACTTGCCTAAATACTAAGTAGAGCTCCTGTACGAGGGCACTGAAGGTCAATTTCCGAGAGAAATTGAACGAAACTGAGGAGACACAACACAGCTCACAACACAAACAGGCCTACCAAAAATTCGTTTCTCCGTCGGAGATATTTCCAAGGGATTCTGGTCGATGAAGCTAACTGATCGCTCCCGACCATTCACGGCCTTTGTATATAAATCAGGACTGTACAAGTGGATCTATTCAAATTTTGGCCTGGTCAATAGTCCGGCCAAATTTACTAGAGCAATAGATATAGCAATGCGAGGCTACATGTACGAAAAGCTCGTATTCTAAATGGATGAGTGGTTTATGCCCTTACTTGACAACGCAAAGCACTGCTTAGATTTAATCCAAGTATTCCAACGGTTCAGAGAGAACGGGATCAAGTTTAATATCAAGAAATGCGATATTTTGGTCGAGGAAGTTGAGGGTTTGGGTCACCAGGTGAACAGGTATGGTTATCGGCCTATTGTGTCCAAAATCGAAGCCATCCTCAAGTTACCTGTCCCACACAATGTAAAGACTCTACAGCGCTTCTTAGGAGCCTCTAACTACTACAGAGGGTATCTTCACAACCTCAGCTCCATTGCGGCTCCATTATATTTACTGACCAAGAAAGACGAGCCTTTTCTCAGGGCAGCCGAGCAAGAAAATGCCTTCAGGGCCATTCAAGCTCTTTTAACTTCAGCCCCTTTGTTGAGCTTTTTCGATCCAGCTCTCCCTACAGAGGTTCTCACGGACGCCAGTGGCTTCGGACTTGGAGCTGTCTTGATCCAAATCGACCACAACAATAGACCTAGGCCTATACAATATCCCTCATCCACACTTAATGCTACTCAACGGGGATATACCTTTACAGAGAAGGAGCTGCTCGCAATGGTTGTGGGTGCTCGAGTATTTCATCATTATATCCTTCCAATTTCCTTCACATTCGTGACGGACCACAGACCCATAGCGTGCGCTGGATTTGGAAGAAGGATGGAAACCAGAATTGGTACCTAGCTTTCCGTGCTGCAGCTCTACCAATACAAAATTCGTTATATTAAAGGTTCAGAAAACCACCAGAGTGATCTGCTGTCTAGGCACCCACTCTGCTCTTATTTTGATGAAAAAGAACTCAACGATGTACAGGTGCTCCATACAGAGGTCACTAACATCCGCTCCTGCAGGTTTTTGATTCCGATTGCCAAAAAATTATTTCTTCATTAGAAGGCCAAATCAGCAACTCCAAGTTTCATCTGCAATCAGGTATTCTATACGATCGGCGATGGGGAATTAATCGTTTGGTTATCCCACGCGTCCTGGTTCCAGATATCTTAAAAGAAGGACATGATATCCCACTTTCCGGTCATCTGGGGTTTAGCCGCTGCTATTCCCGCACATCACAAAAATATTGGTGGAAGGCGATCAAATCAGATATATACAACTATATCCAATCATGCTCGGTATGTGTTCTTACAAAGAGACGGCATGCTCCAATGTTGGGGCTTTTGCACCACATTCCCATACCTTCATATCCTTTCGAACAATTGAGCTCAGACTTAATCGGCAAACTTCCAACTAGCCGTACTGGATATAATTATATCATGACGGTAATCTGCCACTTTACTAAATACTCAATTTTCGGACCAATTAAAGATGCATCGGCCGAATCCGTCGTACGATTCTTCGTAGAACGGGTTTATACACAATTCGGAAGCACTTCTGTTCTAATTTCCGATAATGGCGGATGCTACATTTCCAATTTATATTGCACTTACGCCAAACTATACGGCGTACGACGCCGTCGAATTTTGGCCTACTCCTCACGTAGTAATGGCATCGTTGAACGACACAATGGTCTAATTCATCGCTTGATCTCCAAGTTTGTTGCACGACAGGGCGACAACTGGTCAGAACTACTCCCACAGTTAAATTACGCCTATAACTCTTCACGATCCAGTAGCCATGGTTATTCTCCATTCTATCTGGTTTTTGCGAGGGAACCCGCCAATATTACAGACTTTCCTGAGACATGAGTACCCTCAGAAAATTCCAGCCGCAGCCATTCGAGACGTTTGGGCAATGACGAAATCTGTAATACTGGAAGCACTGGCAACATATAAGGCAAAAATTGACCTTCATCGGAAATCACCGGCATTCCAAATAGGCGACCGAGTGACCCTAGAATATCTCAGACAGGCACTTTCAAATCAAAGTGTCAAATGGTCCCCACACTACAAGGGTCTTACACAATTACTCAGGGAGACGTCGTAGTCTAGTGTGCGAGTCTCAATCTTGCAAGCTAGCTACGTTTGGAAGACCTCGGTCTATCCCCCCCGATAGGAATGGAATTTAAAGACGAGATAAAAGATTCACATCGGCATGGCAGGGCCTTTAATATGTGAAATCTTTATCAAGGAGAGTCGATCTCCTTCCTTGTAATCAGCCACCATAATCCCCTGCCTGGAAAGCCCGGCCACGGCCTTGGTGTCCGGCAAAGACCCGTCTGTAGCACTACAAAGTTGCTAGTGTAGGCAGGTAGAGGCCCCAGTTGCATCAGGAATCTGGTGTAAGTCTGGAACAAGGCTCACTATCGCCATACTGGAGGGCGCCGCACCGAGGGTTGGGGAGGTTGATGTAATGGTCGTACATAACGGAGAAGCGAAATGGGCCCGATAAATAGACTTGGCCTGGTCGCAGTGAGTGAAGAAATATCTTGGAATGCTATCCATTGACAGCTTCTGGAGGGGCAGATCTTGACTTGCACACCTGAACTCCATCCGATTAATACATACATACATACACAATTACTCACCAATACAGCGAATTGGTTTATAAGATTCGCTGCCAAACAACGAAACTGGAGCAAAAAGTCCATGTTAAAAGGTTAAAAGCCTACCCTGAATTTTCTATGGTTGAAGATGAAGATTTTGACGCCTTATATCATCCCCGTGAATACTTCTTCCACGATATGGCCATCCACAAAAACTTATTTGTGCTCTTCGACGAACTGATTTTTGCCACCTCCTAATAGCTTGAAAATCGATCTAAAATATGACGAGCTACAGGCTGTTATCATCAATGATATTAGCGAGTGGAAATCGCTGCACTTCAAATCGCAATATGACTCACTCTCTGACTTCATTTGTCTTGGTGTATGGCCTGAGGATTCGGAATTCAAACAAATCTTAGGACGGCCAGCATATAGCTATTTTACCAAAAAGATTACAAGACCCTTCAGAGCTCAGGTACATTACCTTTCAACTCCATGAACTAGAGAGGACTTTGAGACGATGTGTCGAAACTTCACGTCAAAGAAACTTCTTCTTCATGGAAGCGACTGGACTTTTTTCCTGTTTGAACTTATTGTGGTCCGGACGCTGCAGATGAACCTTTTCCCGTCCCTTTATCGTCTAATGTCTATCCTGCTCCCTCGTATTTCCAATAGACAGAAGTTTTATGAGAGTATCGTATCTCGTTGTCAGGTTCTTGAGCGCTACGTAGGGCTTCAAGGTTGTACAGGGACTTCACAGACTGTCACTCAAAATGAGATTGACAGTGACTCTACGCCAAGGGAAAGCTCAAACAAAGAAACAAATGACCCAAATCCTAATCCTTCAATAATCTCTTTTCCCCTTCCTGATCCTTTACCTGAAACACCCTTAACGACTCGGTCTGGCAGGCGTGTGCGTCTCCCTGAATGGTACAGGAATGACACAAGGCAATAGACAATTAAATGGGTCTGCTTCTTAGATTAGTATGCATGAGCGCATGTAGCAATCACTGATAAGATATTTCTCGTTTTAATCGTAAACTCGTCAAGCAAATAAATTGTATATTAAAGCCCTCAAAATAGACTATAACTATAGCAAAGCCGCTCAGCCTTTCTCACTTAACAATTCACTCGCACTTTTCATGTCCGTTATCAGCTTCTATAATAGTTTCTTTTATTATTTTCTCTCTACAAACCCAGTTCGTGTTCCGCAACGCTGTCGAGCAATGTCGCCTGCTTAATCCTATATCTCAATCGTTCAAGTGCACAATGGAGGATCTGACTTTACATTGGCTTCATCGTATGTTTAATGACAGTGCTAAGTGCTAGTGGGCATACCAATGCCACCGAAGCCTCTTAAAAAGACATTGAACTAATCAATCTGTACTTTAACACCCTCCAAGCTAAATCCCCTGCCTGATATTTGTGCAACCCAAATGGCGCCGGAATCGTGTACCGCCTTCCGAAACGACTTGAATGTCCATCAGTGGATCTCGCAAAACCATCCAGCGTGGTTCCGCTAACTTTTTGGTCCGAATCTCTGACTTCCATGCCCATAGCCGCCTATCATTGCTATGGAATCAGCACGCTAAACCGAAAATCCTACTTTGTTACCTTTACATGGAATGAATATACGCACTCCGAACCGGCAATCATTCGCGCAGACGAATGTCGCTAAATGGTGCGCAGTGGACAGTCACCCATGGGCGACAAATTACACCGGATTACAGACGATGTTCTTGGAACAAACAAAGTGAACACATTAGTTTACTCTTGGGGCTCTACTAATGAACAACGTTATACGAATTACTACTAGGTGCGCTACAATATCAGCGTAAACAATCAGAATATCTTGGCCCCAGTGCGTCTGGCCTCTCAATGTAACGTTGACGCCCAACACTGTAGAACTGCCGACTCAGGAACACTGGTTTGGTCCAGGGCTTATCATCAGTCCTGCCGCCTCAAAAAGGGCACTTCTACGCAATGTTTAATGGCCGCGAAACGTATAACGTGCCCAGAGAACACTGTCAGCATACTCAGATCAGGGTTATTTTTACACCGAAGACCAACCCAATCAAATTAGTGAAGATCTTATGAGCACTGCCGAAGTTGATATTGCACTCCGAAAAAATTCCGCTATCTCGTCACCGTAGGAGTTTTCAGTCGCTCCCACCACCGCTCCCCACTCTGCCCTTACCACCACCACCACCACATAACCCGCTAACCCATGCTCCATCATTTCGTCATAGCCCTACCACTACGAGTTTGTCAAACGATCAACCGAAATCAAAACAGGGTCGCACCCAGGTTCATCCCCGTCCTGAACTCAATGAACAGTCCGTGCTGCAAGGTACAGATAAAGAATTGGCACAGGAACTCCAAAACCGCCGAATGCATCTCCCTCAAACCAACTCCCGAGTTTCCCCTTCTGTTTTCACAGCCGGTGAAGTGTCCGCTAAACTTTCCTTCATTCAAGAAGTAGTGAACAGTAACCTTACCTATGCAACACAATTAATCCATAGTTCAACGTGCTATAATAGCCAACTACTTCTTGAATCTATGCGTGCAAGTGTGGGCTTAGACCCTTCTATCATGATCCATACTTTGCTCGGTGGTCACGGTAAATACACTGGAACTGAGTCAGGGGATGTTTTGAATATAATACAGTGCTATTCAGTCAGAGAATGAGAATACCAATTCATTCACTCTGACAACTGCACTCTCGAGGCGCAGGTATTATACCTCCATAATAACGAGAAGCATGTCGGTTATTTAAAACCACTGACCAAAGAAATAGTTGCGAACCCAACGTTGACCACCTGCCCCGGTCCGGCATTTTATTTTGATCTTGGATCTGAACAGCAAGAAGTTATACTGATTTCAAATCGCACGGCCAAAACGAGCTTGCCCATTCTCCAGCTCCCTGACAACCCAGCTCTTTCAAATCCAAGAGACGTTGTTGAATTTAGTTTCAAGCCGGCAGGAGATATTGACATGGCGGGTTTTCAGGGCATGAATTCTTATGCGCATCAAATAAACAGTCCAACAAGAGTCGATGCGATAATTGAATCGACCCGACAAGGCCGTCTTTTAACCAAAGAACAACTCCAGATCTCGGCTGTTTTGGGACCGTTGGCCCTTTCGCCCGTTAAAAATCAGGCCATAGACATTTCGACCATGATCCTTTTTGGGTTTGTGCTTCTTGTAATCACTCGTATTGGGTTCCGTTTTCGAAAACAGCTGTATAAAACTGTCCGTGCCCTTGGAGCTCTCCTCTGCCGGAAAAAGGGTCCTCAATTACAATACTCGGAATTACCTTAATCCACCCCTACCGTACCTTCTCTTAACCCAAAAGCAACTCCAACACCCGTTATACACACTACGTCCAACCGTGTTCACCCAATAGGCAACGAGTATACTGTACTCAATATGGAATTGCAGCCTATCCAATGTCGCTTTCCTCCCCCAAACTTATATCCCACCGGATTGCTAACCCAAGAATTCGAACTGGCTCATGTACCAACACCACTACAATGCACTACTATGAACTCCGTTCACGTTCCCCACCTGCCACAGCCAGCTCCTCCGATATCCATGTATCCTGCCGCCTCCTTAGTCCGAGTCCTTCCACAGTAGAGCTTCGAGCGTATTTCCAGCTCCGCTCTTCTCCCAGTTCCAATAAAAATTATCCTGTTCTCCGTTTCAAATACAAACTATTCTGTTCACCATGACATTTCAAATTTATCTCTTCGTCTTCCCGCTAATCAGTACTGTGTAAGTTCCCGTTGGTCCGCTGCACGGGCATTTAACACGACATTGGATCCGTGCGTTCATCGTACCTCCTCTTCACTTGTTGTTCAAGTTTTAGTCGATATGCTTGAATACAGAGCCCCGTATGCCTACCACAGTGTGTCGGACTGACTACGGAGGCATATGGTGTTGAAAACTTTTATTTTTGCCGAATATATAGGTTAAAGAATCCAGCCCCAGTTGTGAACGTTTTTGGCGAGGCCCATTTCGCCCTGAATACTACTTTAGTTCCGCTAACGCCTACAGTTCTAAATGGTGAAGAAGTGTTTACTCATCCGTTATCCCCAGTTCCACCAGTTTTCACCCAATCAGAAACTTTCAATAACAGTCAACCCGAGAATAGTATTGCGTTGCGTGAATGGATTGGGCCACTGGCGCTCCCGGACGCCTATCAAGTTACACCCCTTCTCCACACCTTCAATGCAACGAAACGGGTGTCCGAACCATTCACACACTTTTTACGACACCAGTTACTTCAGCCAATTTACGACCAGAACGTAACGATTGGTCCAGCCGTATATACATCCAAATATATGGCCAATGTCGGAGCGGCATTCGCCCCCATCCCACCGCGAACAGAGACCGGACTGATTGTTCAACCCCGACGACGGGCGCCGATCCCCCGAGTGACAGTTCGTTCCAATGTGTGTTTTTATCCAGATTAGATCTCCACTGCCCCATGTTGGGACTAGCTTGGTACAGTACGCGTGTGTCTCCACACTGCGGTCGTGATATCGGACCAGCAAAACTCCGCTTGGGCAGAACCGATCAATACCCCAACAATTCGGGCATTCTGAGTGAATTGGATCTTGACTTTCACAAACTCTTCCGGGACATTGAACCACATTCCCCAACCAAAATATACATTGTTCATCTTTCATTTTGAGTTACGCTTTTGTTATCAGTGGTGTGCTCGAAGTTTTGTCCCCAATTTTCAATTTTGTTGCCACAATTATTTTATTGGATTCTGTCGAGCTTTCCGCTGTCTAAGTTTGTACTACAAATGAGTTTGTTCTTAGATGCAGTATCTTCAGCTCATCATCTGGTTCCTGGAAATTCTGGTAGTCATCAAGGCGACTGCCGACTACTACCCAGTCCGACTGTCTATCCACTCAACCTTGGAAATCGAGGAGGCTGATTTCGTTTCAGACTACGGAGACAATCCCACACTACAAGAGGAACCTCTGCTCCTCGATCTCCCAGCCGCCTCCAACTCTACTTACACCCCTGGAAACAGGTCCCTTCTCGCCATCCACTCCCGGGATGTCTCTTGCCCATACTCCCTCAAAGATGCTCACATTACGGCTGCAACCCTCTTTACCAACTCTGCCCTGAAATCAACCTACACGGCTTACGAGTGCTACTCAAGAACCGAACATTGGACTCGACCAGCTGGTTTTCTTCAAGTCCAGCTCTCAACTTCGTCTGAAAAGAATGCAGTAGTGCTTTCTCGAGACGACTGTGCGTACATGGTTAAATATGCGTAGAGGACGATCCGAGAGCCTATGACAATGATTGACTTAGTTTATCATGGCACCAATAATAGTTTTCACGTAAACGAAACATCTCTATACCAATCGGCTCCGTTAAACTGGTCGATCACAAACTATTTTTTTCGATCAATTAATTTAAGCTTAGATCATGTGACACGACTGGTCAATTCAGACGAGGTTACAGAATTGCGGACTGACTGCACATACTCCCTAAATTCCTTTTATAGTTCGGACCATTCAATTGTAGTTTGGAATGTTCTGTACGACGTCAAATCGGACACATGTCCGATTTATGTCAAAAAGTCCCCAAATTGTTACATTACGCCTCACGCACTAATGTGCCCAGGCCTAGCGTTTGCATTGTTAGATTACCACGACACTCACCGTGGCGCGTGCGGGATCCATCTTGGGTACGCCCTCGCCACTGCGGAAACAAAATATGATCTGGATACACGCAATTTAAATCAATTTGACCAAGCCCTTAAGGTGTTCTTGAACGTGACTTTCGCGTCCATATATACAAGTATTCAACCTCACAAACGGTCGTCTATTAAGATCATTCATCTGAGTACATGTTCGTACTATCCGACGGATCTTTCAATCCAGGCTCCATAATTACGGTCACGATTGGGTCAGAATGTTATACTAGACTTTAAAACGTCAAATTCATGTCGTCCTTTTTTCTACTCTTAGTGAATTCACGGGAGGTGTGTGAGATGTGGTTTGACGGTGGGAATTATCCTGTGGCAGCTTAAAGCAGGAGCAAGGGAAAATGAAAAAACACACGAAGGCATAAGAAATTACATTTCTAAACCTTAAAACAGACTTGCAGACTTTCACATTTTGTCCGTCCGTGTACACGATAATTCGACTCATCAAAATAAGCTATTCGATTCACACGTACAGATAAGTTGGAAGAGGGGTCACGAAGTCATACTCAACGGGCCACACGCAATGCTTCAAAAATTGGCTAAGCAAGAAAACATAAACAACTAAATCAACAACTTCCTGACAACATGAATAACTGACTACTCTCCAATTCAAAATCGCAGCACTACACTATGTAGGTCAAGGCTGAAATTATTCGCAAGCGAGAAGGTAGATATTCATCAAACGACAGATTGAAATTCAATTATCAATCTGTAGCTTAACCTAACCTGACTTACGTTTGCTTAAAAGTGAGGACGAGTGACGAAATATGGCTGACGGCTCAACCTTCAGCAAATTGGGTTGACGTTGACTGTGAACTGTCGACAATACATAATTTGGTTGATGTTATAGACGGACATATTGAAGATGAGGTTTCAAGCCTTTAAACTATTCGCAAGCGAGTCACAGACCAGAGATCAGCCTCCGCTTCGCTAGGAACCTAGTATGTAAGTAGTATTGTTTAATCCTATGCCTCTGAGTTGTTTTTCGAGCGAGCCGCCAAGGTGAAAAAGACCAACGTGCCGCCGGTGC